>BMAO01031769.1:37280-273476 GCA_019973975.1 Trichonephila clavata
TGGTGTACTTTGGATTCAGTTACGTATTGCTAAATGTCGCTGGATCTAAGTAGAAATGCTCTGCAATGCTTACACAATAATGTAATAACATCTCAAGAATAGGTTTTGTCACAGTTCAATAGCTAATTAAGTATACATTAATTTTAATGAAGCTGTAAAAGATTGAGATACTTCGTCCATCGCGTACTAACAGCTCACGCAAATGGATCTTCAATTTCAAATGATAACATTTGAAATTGATTCATCTGATTCAAGAACTGGATCAATTTATACGCTAAAACCATTAGAGGTGTAGCAAAAGAACTAAATAAAGTTATCAAAGATGTATATGCACTAATGCAGTCTATTAAGACTTGAGATACTGTCAAAATTGAAAAATGTCTTTTGAAAATGGGAAGGAGTCACGTTGACTACAGAAAATGCTCCCTATTTAATGACACGATAACACCTACTAGTAAAGAATCTGAACTTGCATTTTCTTCGGCAGGATTTGCAACAAGATAAAAACCGTTTCAGCTGAAGAAACTAGAGAATATGTTTCTTAAAACATTACAGAACCACAGAAATAAAGGAAATATTTTTAAATTTCATTACGTACTATTAATTTTATTAATTAATTTTAATAGTTAATTTTAAATTTAATAATTAATTATTTTATTTGTTTTATAAAATTAATATTAAATCAATATAATTATATTTTGTTTTATTATGCAACTTCAAATATGCCTACAATATGCGTATTTCTTATAAATGGTGCAACCCTAATCTCAGGACCATTCCCTGGATCCTGGAAGTTTTGACAGTAGTACCGAAATTCAGGATTAAAATATGACACAGGATTACCAAGTAGCGTTTTGTAAATTAAAAACTTAACCTTTCTAGAAAGGTACAGACTATAAAATATCTTCTTAATCTGTAGTATCCCTGTTGCCAGATATAGTCGGTTTTCACATTTCAGGAGGTATTCTATTATCAATGGTAATAGTGGACCCAAGTAAGTAAAACTCTTTGCAGGTGTGGGCATTAAGTCGATCGCGATCGACCAGTGGACCACCGAGACATTTCAGCTGACACCATTACTAATACCTTAGATGTGCATACTAAAAACGTATTTAGCCTTTTACTGGTCCAACTAATCTAGAGACTGGGTGAGCCATAACACCTTGAAAAGTTAAGTAGCCCATGCCCCAGGAAAGTCCACCTTACACCTCTGCTCAGCTGCTGACAAATTTGTAGAAACTTATTTCAAGATGCAGCCTATACTCTATTTCTTGAAGAACACAATTTGTTTATCTTCATTTATAACTTCATTGAAATCGTCTTATCGCTACTTGAAAGAAACGTCTCTTTCCAAGGCAGGAAAGATCGAGCAATTACATCTATGTCATTAGCATAAGCAAGTAGTTGTATGGATCTAGAAAGAATATGAGCCAGTAGCGGGTCTATCCGCGAGCATCCTAACAAAACCTCTTGGGAAAACTATTATTTTTAAACATTGTTCTATTGAAAACTTTCTCTTGAAGAAGACACTGTTTATGTAGATGAAGGATGATATTTAAGGATTAACTTTTAGGTACGAGAGTTAGCAGTTAGGGGTTAGCAGAAAGTAGCTCTGAGCTAGTTGAGAGTGCTCGACGATTAATTGTTGAATAATTAAAGATTGTTACTTGGACGATTTAGTCAATAAGTTGGATTAGATTAATATCGACAAGAAGTCGAATAGTGAGAACGTAATTACGATTATTCAGAGTGTATATTACAAACGTTCTAAGAGTAAGTTATTTGAATTATAATTAAATATTAATACCTCTTCTACCGTGCCATTTTGCTCCTATACTTAATGAAAGGTGCATTTTCTACCCTGGCTTGTTTGAATTAATTGTTAGAATAATAAATAGAATTGTTTCTGATTATGGCTAATTTTTATTCTAATCCTCAAACACCGATGAACGTGACAGTACATCCATCACAACCACTGCTGTTGATGTTTGAATTTCGAACAACACTCTCTAGTGCGATATTCAAGAGTAAATAGGAGAGAGAATCTTGGTGTTAAACACCTTTATATGGTTCAAGATTTCGTTATATCAAAGAAGTATCGTTCAGAAAGACAAACAGAAAAAACAACTTTCTTCTCTAGAAAGGGTTATGCAGTGGCGCCTCCTTCTGTAAGTCGCAAACAACAAAAGGAATAAATAAAAGCCCTTAACGAATAAGGATTCATTTCTCTAGTCGTCTAAGCATGCAAGTGTAGCTGCGGACTGATAGGTCGGTGTATCAAACAAACACCCCTTCCAATATCAACAACTTGTCGCAGAACAGCCTTTATATCCTTAATAACTGGTGTTTCAACTCTATATCATTGTTTTATATTCAAGCTCTTTAACTTACCAAATCTTTAATTTTTTCCACTGAAATCCGAGGGAAAAAAATTTGCATTCGAATGATCCAAGTTCTGCGATTTTGATTTCATACTTAAATCTTTTTAAAACTGATAAATTGTGGTTATCGGGTACATTCAAAGTAGGATATTTTTTATATGGCGAGAAGATACTTTTATAAGTTTATGATCAGTTAGTTATGTAAAAAGATGACTATACAAACATTTGAAAATTTCTTCACGTCGATAATCTTCATGATCTGTTTGTGAATAAATCTGTTCACTTTAAAAAGCGTATTCGAGACAAAATGTAATTGGTTTTTCTGTGCCAATGGCAACCATGAAATCACGATCCCTCCTTCACTCCCTATAAGGTGAAGCATCCTTAATTAAGATTATTGATTTGGTAGGGTCAAAGAGGGTTGAAACATGATATCAGAAATACTCAGTATTTCTTTCTGAGATAATCAGTATTACTATCGGAGCATTTTTGATTTAAAAATGTGGGTGAGAAAAGTTGGTTAGAGGAAGCATAACCTAAATTTGGATTTGTAGTGCTTTAATGGAAAGCAGAAACTACTCAGCTTTATGAATTTCATATGTTTAAAAGAAAAACGTGTCTTTTAAAAGTCTTTTTTATACATACTGCACGCTTTTTAATTTCACTTGCAACTGGAAGAACATTGCAGTTATTAAATAAAAACACATTTATAAATCTTTTCAATTAATCTATTTAACATTTTAAATATACTTTCATATGTCAAAAATAGGTTTCCCTGCGTCTTCAAAAGTCGACATAATAGTGCACTTCAAGATTCGTAAGTTATAAAACATTAAAAATTACATTTAACGAAATATATTCAAATATTTTTATAGTTTACAAATATAATTAATATTAAATTCAAAATGGCGACGAAGTTTCTAAGATATATTTTTTTTAGGTGAGGATCATTTCCGTGATCTTTCTTCGCGACAACTGTATTTATGGCATTTAATGTTTTTACGTTTTATTTATATATATATAATATTCATCTCTGTGTTCTATATATATACATATTATAGTCAAAATTTCTCTACAAGGTAGAGATGAATAAACATGATCAAAACTATAAAGAATTGAAATTGCAAGATAACCAGACAATAGATTTTAAAAGGATATGTGAAAAGTTAAAATAATAAAGTTAAATATAAAAAAAATATAAAAGTATGGATACTACAGTATTAGAAACATTGCTGTCTTAGGACAGCTTATATATAAAATAATTTATGTAAAAGTGGGGTTGAACATGTTTTGGGGCCAGCCAACTTTCCCCCTTTATATATATATATGTGTGTGTGTATATATATATGTATATATATATAATATATATGATATATATATAATATATATATATATATATATATATATATATATATGTATATATATTATATATATATATATATATATATATATATATATATATATATATATATATATAATTCTTTAACTTACTTAAACAGTCATTCTAACTGATAGATCACAAAGCGGGATAAAATTGAAATAGTATCTGTCAGTAAAATACGTTCTTCATTTATATATTAATAAAGGGAAACTACATACTGTGTAATAAACAATTTATTTTTAATTTAAGTAATTAATTAGAGTTGCGATGATGCTAGAGATACAAATTTGTTACCAATTGAGAACTTTCAGCAAAGTTTCATTTGATAACTGTTTATCAAGAGCATTTTCAAATAAACTTATAAATTTATTGTGTAAAAACTGTAACTTTAAATTAAAGTTCCAACGTGCTTTGGTGGTGTAAAAGTTTGAAGAATGGGGTGCAAACTCAGGTATCTCATCTTTGTCACTTGACCACATGTCTTATAATTATATATATATACGATGCCTGTTATCAATAAACCTCATGTAACTTCATAATACGACTTTAATAAACTATCAATCAAGTAATTTCTAGCTAATCTAAAATGTGCCATACTTAAAATAAATTTCATTTTCCTTAAATTCCAAATTATATGTATCTTAGAATTATTTTTATTGGAATTGTTCAAACGAGATACTTGTATCTATAATTTCAAAATCACAACACATTGGTTCGAGGGAAGCTGATCTTTATTTTAAGCTCATTTTCACATAGTTTTGACTGTAAAATAAAATAACATTAAAAGGTGATTGAATATATTCCGTGAAATCTTCTTTCCTTCGCTTACTGTTTGACGCATTTGCCTTGAAGTGACTGAAAAATAAACAAAACAGTTTTGTTTTTATCGTTTAAGAGAAGAATGTGAAACAAAATATAATTACAAGACTATAATTGCGGAATATAATAACAGAATTACAAGACTAAAATAGAATATGCGAAATTTCAAGTTTTAACTACGTATAAAATATAATAATGCTGAGAATAGTATAAAAAGTATTGTCTCTTTATTTTAAATATATATAATTCATAAATTATTGTTTTTATCGAGATAGCAATTGTTACATTTTAAAGTAGAGTAAAAATATTATTTTCTCTGTATTATGTTTAAATATATAAAATGAAAGAGAAAAACATTTTTTATTTTTACATTTTGAGATTAATCTCATGATCCTTTTTCTTAAATAAAGCTTTTGGACTTATTTACCTGAATTCAAAAACAAATATTTAAAGGTATACAACTACGTTAAAGAGTTATTTTTTATATAAAAAAAATCTAAATGGTTAAACAAAAATATGGATTCATGTCTTTAACTTCACATAAATCAACAATATTTATTCTTGTGACAAAAATAAGAAATATTTGTTCTTATAAATATAACTCTTTCTTGATCTTATTCGTATTTAAACTTTAATTAAAGCTTGATTAGTTGTACCAGAAAAGAAATTTACTCTGAAATACATTCATGCTTTTCTTAAAAGAATAATTTTATAGTTTGCATTAATTTTGAAAGAAAAAATCTTTTCTGAAAAAAAATCAAATAAAGTAGTATTGGAATAATTTATGTGCTGCTGAATGATTATATAATGTTAACATTTTTAGTTGCGTATAAAAATTTTCATAAAAAAGCATATTTATCAGACATGTCAATTTAACTCATACACACATTTTAATGACTTGATTGCCTAAGTCCTTGAAACAACTTTTTAGTATTCAAAACACAACAGATTTTTATACATAGTTTAAATCTGTGAATATTGCAGAAGATAATATTTCAACTATCTTGTTCTTTACATCTATTTATAAATGCATGTTTTTTATTGTACATAATAAAGGAAGAATTATTTGCAAATACTTTGTTGTAATAAATATCTTGTTTTTTTACACAAAGTAGTAAAATTAAAATTTAGTAGACGTATTAATAGTAATATTAAAATTTAGGAAATATTTCTAGAAACGTAATATTTGTTATTGGATAAAAATGAGATAACATTTAAAGTTTTACTCGTATTAACAGGAATTTCTGAGGACAAAGTTCACTTAATATTTAGGAAGGTTGGATAAGCTCTGAAACTTTATTCTGTGAGCAAAACACTTAATACACATTTAATTAATCTCCCAATGCATTTCATTATTTACTTTAAAGGTGAAAGGTAATACTGATTTCAATTATGTATTTAAATCATTTGATAGAATTAAGCATTAAAAAGTTACGATGTTTCCATATGAGGAACAAAGTTGGAATTAAGTATTTTGATTAAAATGTTAAGAAGTTTTATGTATTTCTTTCCTTATTACTGTTAATCCATTTCGCTGATTTGCTTTCCGATAAATTTTATTCCTACATTTTATAATTCAATTGCTAAGAGGTGAATTGTGACCTGATTTGAACATGCTATAAATTCCAAAAAAGGAATTAAGTGCTAAAAAACAAAATATATTGTAGTGATTTGCTGTTGTTAGGAGCAGATATTATTAGTGAACTGTAAATAACACATATAAAACATTTGTATATAAGGTTTCAATGTAACAGATCTTAAAAATAACTAGTATTTCTAGTTGAGATATGATTTTTTTTTTAATTCATAGCTTTAAAAAAAATTGTGCCAAATGAATCAAATATATCAACTGTATAAATAACGCCGGAAAAAAGATATCTTTCTTTTGCGACAAAGGAAGAAGGATCACTATTGCATTTGTTGTTTGCTCTTTACTTATATTTCAATAAGTTTATCATAATGATTCGTATCAGGTCAAAAATTCATATATGACTCGTGTATTGTATTTTATAGTTATTCAAAATTTCATTCAATTTTCGAGGGGAAAATTAGTTTCTTTCTCTTTTATATGTTTATCAAGATGAGTATTTATTTAACTTATTTTTTAAAAAAATTCCGTTTGGTAATTCAACTTATTTATTATTATTTTTTCATTGAAGGTGCAAACTTAAAATTGAAAAGCCCGGTTTATTAAAAGCATGTAAGATTGGTATAGTATTAGTAATTCCATTTGGACAGTTTTTTAAAAGCTCAAACCAGACATTAATTCAAAAAACGTAAAGTAATATTCTAGCAAAGAATAAAAAAAATATTTTTGAGGACAATTTTTGATCCATAATTTGGCTTTAGGAGTAGAATGTGGTTTACACAATTCTCTCTCTCCAATTGTAATGGCTTTTAGATACACTGAAACATTTCGGTAAAATATAGGTGCATGAAGAATTGTGGAGTACTTCAAAGCATAGTTTTAATATGGCATGAAAATGAAATTAAAAATCCAGCATGTAAGTTAATAAATTTGTACTCCTCTTATCAATACATATACATAATTGGAAATGAAATAATGTTTTTACGAAAATTCCTTTACGTTCAAATGCTATAATTTTTTCTACATTGTAATAATCGGAGTATATTAAACGAGCGTAATAAAAATTAGTTGACATTTACTATTTTTTAAAAATTATTTTTACTTTAAATAAAATTAAATAAATAGTTGCTCAGGGCTAATACGTTCTGAAAAAAAGAGAGCTGGAGACATTTATATTTCTCTATAAATATGATAAAACCCTATTTTCAGTCTTGTATCTATTTTAAGGTATCAATATTTGGCACATTGACAGAATTCTTTTATTACTGAAAATACTTCTGACCAAATGAATAACGTTTTCAAATATGTAATTTTCTGGTTCAGTAAAAGTTTAAATAAAAAGTATTTTCAATATTTGAAAATCGTATGTGTGAAAAATATCATTTATGTAAAGGGTATTCAGAAATTTATTTTATCTATGCGCGAGTGCATTGACTTACAGAGCCGCTGTCATCTTCTTCGCAAGTAAGACCTTCACCACATGGGCATTTCATCAAGTAGACGTGGTTGTTGAATGAAGATTTCAGCTGTTTCAATTCACATTTTTCACCTATAAAAAAGGATCACCAATTAATGGTTAAATTTAACTCAGATAGTTTAGTCCGATACGTCCAACTCTTTTTTTTTACACTATAGATACGTTCCTAAGAAACCCGTGCAAGAAAATCATGTGAAAATATACATGCGACATACAGTAAATTTGGGGATATGTTCCACAACTTTAAAAAATCTTGCAGGATGAAAAAACTCTAAATATTTTTCCAAAAAATCGTATAAAAAAGTAATATAATGAACATTTTTGTTACATATTTATAAAAAAAAAACCTCATTTTTATCACAAAAAATTAAAATTAGTGCACAGTGAAAATTTAGTATATAAGAATATACAACATATAAAAATTTTAAATGAAATTAGGAATAAAACTATTAACAACTATTCATCACTACATGATAACAAGCACGCACGTTTATTACGAAATGGGATATCAAAAATACCATGATGTATCAGATATGTCTCACACTACTGTCGTCTTTAATTCAAATGAATTTATTTCATTATTACCGGCCTCTGTTGGTTTTTTTGTTGTTACAAAGTCTGTTATTAGCTGCTGTTTTTTAGTTTCTCAAATTGCTTATATAATACTTGATATTCCTCTACAAGTCGGCCAAAGTCGGTAGATTTTCATGACGCAGAAAATCGACAGTGGCCATGTTGTATGATTATACGGCATGTAAAAGATCCCTAGAGCGTCTGTTTGGTTTAATTAGCTTTTATTGCATTAAGATAATATCTCTCTTTGATTTGCATTAAGATAATATCACATTAAAATATCTCCGCGAGCGAAATTGCTTTCTTTTTCCTCAAATAGATACTATTCTTCTAAATATGTAATGCTGATATTTATATATATTAAATGTCGTTGTTGTGATATTCTAAATCAGAAGTTCCCTAACTTTTTTTGTCTCATAGACCCCTTTTCATGTTTTTCGGTTTGGAGTACAACCATGCTTAATTAATATTGAATTTTTGCAAATTAATCAACTTAAATGTCTTTTTGACAGCTGGTACTACTACTCCTACTTTAAAAGAATTAAATTTACAAATGTAATGAAGTATAGTGCTTAAAATTTTAAAAAGTACATGTTAATTAATTAAATTAAAAGTTAATTGATAAACAAAACTGTTAATTAATATAACTAATCAAACAAATGATTCTAATGGAAGGGATGAATCTCTAGCACTGCAATATAAAATTTTCAACATTTGGTATCAATCTTGACAGGTTTAACCTTAAATCTCTACTGTTATTGTGGTGTCTAGTTTTTTTTCTTCCTTTCTTTTTGTTTTGGAGATATGCAACCACACTGAAACTTCTTACACTAGGAAAAGAAATGACAAACTTCCTCACGATATTCCAAAAGTCCGGATAAATAACAGGTTTGACTTTTTAAAGCCAAATTGCCGACATCCGTTTCTAAACTTGAAGATCTTCGTTAGTGATTATTACGATTAATTCCTATCGTAATGTGACATTTTTTTTCCAACGTGACCATATGAATTCATTGCCTACTGTGGTATTTCCAAAGTCAATGCATTCTCAATCCTGGTTTCAAAATCTGAATAAAAGGCATTTAAATGTTGAATGTAGGTTAAAACATTCTGACAAATTGCCTGGGGCAAATTTAGAAAATTCGGGACATCCAGTATTATACACTGGCCTCCAAAAGTTAAGGAACAACATGTTTTTCGAAGCTCACTGGGAAAAAAATGACAGTAATAATAAAATTTATAGTTTATATAAGTGATGAAAACGAACTTTATACAAATTTATGCAAAAATAATAGCTGACACTTTGTTTAATATGAGAGAACAGATATATATGAGGGCGAGAAAAATATGCATGTCTAGGCTAGGCTTTCAAATATGCTAGGCTTTCGTAATTAAGCGTGTAATTTTTGTTGATTTACAACTTTTGTTAGCAGATTTGTTGACAATAGGCAATAGGGTCTCTCAATGTCTGAGAGAAGCCATTTTCCCGATTCGTTAAGGTGGAGGGCAGTCGGATGGATGGAAATGGGGTTATCACAGGCTGATGCTGCTAGGCGTCTTAATGTATCTCGTAGTGGGATCCACCGTCTCTGGAATCAATATCAAACCGAAACATCTGTGTCCAGAAGACATGTTCCAGGCTGACCTCGAACTACAACACCTGCAGGAGACCGTTGTATCGCTCTTTCGGCCCGAAGGAGAAGAAGGATTTCTGTGTCACAACTTGTTGCTGACCACTTTGTAGCATCAGAGAGGAAGAATATCCACTAGTACGGTGCGAAGGCATCTTCACAATTCAGGTCTCTATGCAAGGCGACCAATTGTGTGTGCACCCCTCAACAGACGACAGACAAGGGCCCGCTTATCTTCGGCAAGAGAACACGTTTCCTGGACCAGACAGCGATGGGCTGCTGTACTCTTTACAGGCGAGTTCAGATTCACACTGGAGAGCGATTCGAAACGTCCTGGAGGGAACGAAGCACCAAATATCATCAATCCAACACTGTTGAAAGACACAGTTACCGAGGTGGTGGAATAATGGTTTAGGCAGGGATCTCATTCAGTGGTCACACTGACCTGCATGTGTTCCAGGGAGGAACTCTGACTGGTGTGAGATATCGGGATGAGATCCTTGATCCATATGTCTGCCCGTATGCCGGTGTAATTGACAATGAATTCATTCTGATGGATGATAATGCACGACCTCACCAAGCTATAATTGTTGAGGAATATCTTGAGAGTCTTGGTTTGGAGCGAATGAAATGGCAAGCTCGATCTCCAGGCTTAAATCCGATAGAGCATCTTTAGGACTATCTTGGTAGACAGGTTGCTGCTTTAAGTCCTCCTCCAAGGTCTTTAGGAGAGCTGTAACAGAGCTTACTCCGTGTCTGGTCTTCGCTTCCCATTTCGGTATAACCGACAACTTAATTGACAGCATGGCAATTCGATGCCGCCAAAGCATTCCCGCTAGAGGTGGGCATATCTTTTTTAAAAACCCATTTTTCTTATGTTTCTATGACATTTTACAACATAAAACTGTGATTATTATTTTTTCCAAGAATGGACTTTTTCAGCGAAATTGCCTTTTATTTGTTGTTGTAAATCATTTTTGAACTTTTGTTATGTAAACTTCTATCTTGCAGTCAATACATAACTATTTTGTGCACATGTCATCCAAATTTGGTGTTTCTGCATTCATTCATTTGCAAATAAGGCGCAAAAAACCGGTTGTTCCTTAACTTTTGGAGGCCAATGTACTTTAGTGGCCGCGGTAGCCGAGTGGTCTAGGCACCGGATCATGGCTAGCGTGTCATGAGTTCGATCCCAGTACCACTAAAGACCCGCCGTGTAGGGGGAGCGAAAAAAGTACGTTAAATCTGTCGAGAGCTCAAACGTCCTCCCGTTGGTGTGGTAGTTAGGAGAGGGGTGCCAGCTCAGGTATCGTCCGCGTCACTTGACCATGGTTCAAAATTACGCGGACCGTCGCCAAAAGCCCTCGTGTTGCTAATCAGAGCGACGTTAATATTCACTCACTCACACTCCAGCGTACTTTAGCTTAACTCAGGAAAGAAAAGCTAAAATGGTTCTTATTTTAATAAAATTTATGCTGTCAACTTGTAAACGCAAATTAACCTCATTAAATTTAGTAAATAATTGTTAAATAGGTAAAATTGATTTCCACTTGATTAAATTTTCTTTTAAAATTAAAGTCACGATCTAGTTCATTGAGAGTCACTATCATAGAACCCCCCTTAAACCTCATGGACCCTCAAATTAATTTTTGGCTGACGTAGACCCCATGGAGGTCGTCATAGACCCCTGGGGGTCTATATAGATCACTTTGGGAATCACTTCCTTAAATGGTTATTTTAAATATTTTGAGATAAATGACATATGACATCCTTTATCTGATAGTATAGATGACTTCGTACATTTGGCCACTGCTCAACATTTTGTAAGTTAGAATTGTCTACCTGATTTCGAGAAGAGTTAAAAATTATAGTAATGTCAAAAACTAACAAGTTAATTAATTCATAATTATTCAATCCATTAATAATTTTCAGTTAATACAAATATATACGATTATTTTTTAAAGAAGATATTGAAGGGAAAATAAGTCTCAACAGCAGCGTAGAATGGACACACATTCACAGTATACATTTAAGACAGGAATGGGCATTAAGTCGATCGCGATCGGCCGGTGGTCCGCCAAGGCATTTTGGGGTGACCACTTTCACTAAAACCTAAGACTCGCATATGCCAACTAGACGGGAGAATCGGCTTTTCATTGATGCGACTGTTTTTACTTAAGCAAATGATTCGATAAATGTGTAGATGACACATATACTTTTATTGAAATCTCACGTTGACACTCAACACGTTCACGCTGCCGCTGTTGGGAAAAAAAGCGTTCACTGCAATGCCAACCGTATAAAGGAATTTTTCGACACACGCCGACTGAAATTGAAAATAATAAATGATGATCAGCTCTTCCCGTGACAGCACAGGATTGGCTATTGAGATATCGCACCCAACTCCACGCTTTTACAGGATTGGGTTCTCGTGCTGATGTTATGTCTTGCGATGGCGCAGGAATTGGTAGCGAACAATTAAATAACGTATCATTTGGCACTTTTTACACAAAAAATTCGATCGAAATTTATAGGTGCGCATCATACGCTCGGCATAAAGCGGATGACTTTAAAAGCAAAAATAGTGATGAGTATAAAAATAATTGGACATCTACATAGATCGAAATACTGTTTGTGTAAGAGAAGTGACATATCTTATGAATTTAAAGAGCCGTAGCTCTAGAAACATGCTATTTTTTCAAAAGCATGGGCTAATAGTGCGAATATAAAACTTCAAAACATAAGAGCCTTGCACAAGTACATTTCAGGTTTCTTCGTAAAAGAACCAGCGTGTTATACGGCAAACATACCTAGAAATTAAAAAATGTAGTTTGAAAGTATTAGGTGAACGTTATAAGCCGGATTTTACGGTATATACGCCGGCTTCAGATTCATCGGTTCACGTATGTTCTCTGCTCGCTGCATTGAATACGTTCATAGTCTAGTAGTCACTCATAGTTGTTCAAGCGTTAAATTTGACAGTTTTGTATTACTTGTGTTTTTCTAGTACAGATAGTTATCTGTCATATTTAAAAGACGAGTACAATGTCGGAAATGTTAAGATAAGAAAACATACAATTTTAATACAGAATGGGCATATCAATGCCACTAGGTGGACTGCTTCACCTTAAAAACTTTAAAAGTAGCCCATACATTGGAAAAGTCCACTCCCCCCCCCCTACTAAATATAATAAAGAGCAGAATAAGTACCTTCTTTCAAGAGAGGTCGGCAGCGTCCGAAAATTCCAAATTCAACACAGCATTCCCCCTCTTTGCATCTTTCAGGCTCTGTTCGGCAGGAGATGGCGTATGATGGCACCTAATAATAATAAAGAATGAACTAGCGTGTACCTTTGGAAAATTTATGTAATTCAATTAATCTTAAATATGGAGAAATAATATGTGGCATAATACAGAAAATATTTATACTTTATCATTTTTTGTATAAATTATGTGCATTTTGTAATATGTAACACAACGACAGCTGTCTTTTTGAAGAAATATCTATCTTTACGTGCATTACTTCAGCTTCTAGCTCAATTTGAAATCTAATTTTGGCATATCATTTTCTTCTCAATCTTTAGCATTATCACGATAATCTCACTCAGAGGTTTCAATTCATCAAAATTTCCAAAAGAAATAAAAATGTAGCCATTGTAAAAAAATAGATTTGGTAACATGAAGTACAGTTTTATTGACAGAAGTTTCAAGTAAGGCTAGCAAATAGAATTCAATGGTAAATATTCAAAAGTGACTTGATTGTTTTCGATTGGTTGACAAAAAGTTATTAAAAGTAAAAATGAAGCTGTCTAAAATTAACAAGCATTGTTTATTATTATTATCATTTTACTAATGAAAAAAGATGGAAGAGAAAGAATAAATTTCAAAGATTCTCCAATAAGTATGGCAATAAAAAAGATATTCATATTATTTTCCCTAAAAATTTCTTTGAATTTCAATTTTTTTTAAACAAGAAGTAGAATTAAATTGAATTACTAAAACAAATACTTCAATTACATATAATACGAGTTTCAGTCACGAAAAAGAAAGAGCACAGTGCTGGAAATTGAAAGTTTAAAATATGAAATCCTGATTCTTTTTTTCTCATATTGCTAGTATATAATTAAGGATTAGTCTTTTCATTTCTCGTAACTCTTGAAAATTAAAATTTCTAATTTTTCGTATCTCGATCTGTAAGGAGAGTATATGTATCACATTCTTGAGAAATATAACTTGCTCTTTTCTTTTAAACACATATACTTAAAGTTCCAGACATATCTTGTTGCTTAGCATCTATAAAGTACTTTTATTTAAATTAAATTTTATTAAAATTACTAGGGCTGTGAAGGTAGCCTAGTGGTTAGAGCATCGGACTCCAGACCGGAGGGCCTGGGTTCGATGCCCGATGCCACTAAATACCACCGAGTATAGATGGAGTACGTGCTCGTTGAATCAGTGGGTCCGAATGTCTTGTGGGCGGTCGCAGCAGAAACCATGAGTGCAGGGGGCTGGAGAATACTTCCCTCCCCTTCAGTTCCATGCCAAAATTGTGGAGGTGAAGATAGATGGTGTCGCCCTCTATCGTTAAGAAGTCCAACCTGTCTCACAGGCAATGGCAACATTCATTCCTTCCTTGCGGGAAGGATACGACAAAAACAACAACATTTAAATTGAAAGATGGAATTCTTAATTTCTGGTTACGCTTCTATGTTTTAGTAATAGTAATATTAAAGAAGGACGTAGAACATTCGTATAGAAATGCATTTACTTTTCATGATACTGTAAATTAATCGGATAACCTGGAGAGAGGGGTGTTGGCCAAGGTGTGACGTTGGCCTCGTGTCTTAACCGTGATTCAAAATTACAAGGATCATCACCAGTAGCTTTCGTGTTTCTTCCAAGTGCAATGTTCATTAAAAGCAAATCAAAACCAGAATGAAAACAAATATGGATAAAATGAGAAAAACAATGCAAATAAATCCAATTAGTGTTTTAAAAATTATAAAAGATCATAATAATTTCAATGCCTTTTGCTTTTAAAATGAAAACCCCGTTTGAATGAAGTTAAAAAGCACATAGAAAGACATATTAATTTGGGACATTACTTACTGCCAAAGCCAAACACACTAAAAGGCAGATAAAGAAAGTCTTCATTTTCGAAAATTTATTCCTTTGGAGTGTCTTACTTCAAAATTAGATGACAGTACAGATGATGCTTATCAAAAAAAGTTTCACCTTTTATATTACGTGATTTTGAGGTTGTTAATATCTATTGCGAGCTATCTGTTAATTTCCCAAAGGACTCGAAGCAGATGTGATAATCTCATTCGAGAAAAGTAATGATTTTAATCCTAAAGGTTCTACCACAAAAGCTTTACATTAATTTTGTTTTCACTTTGCTCTCAATATCAGATAATTTTAAAAAAAATAAAACTAGTAATTTAACATTTTTGCAGTTTAAAATAAATTTTAAGGCAAAGCAACATATTAATGAACTGAAGAACTTACACATTGTATTCTTTTATTTTTTGAATTTTTTGAACTGAGTATTTGATCAAAAAGAACCATTTTTGTTCGCGAATAGAAAATTGTTGAATTGAATTTTTAATTTCATAAATTAAGACATTTGGTTATTAATCATACCTCATAGCAATTTATACACCAAACATGTTAATATATATATTTATTTTTTAAAATTTTATTTAAAGAAGAAATATTGGAAAACTTTTAAATTGAGATATTATCTTAAATACAATAATCATTTAAAATCGATATCGTGTATATATTTGATTTTATATATCAATTATATCGAAATTTTATGTATTGATATTATAATCAAATTTCGATTATGTATCGATTAACTATCCAAATTTCAAATTTTGTTTTTAAAGGATAATTATCCTACTAATTCAAAAAACTCACGAAAGTCAGAAATTCCATTGATAGCATCGATGTCTAATTTTTTTTCCAACTGATATAAATGAAAATTATTTTTTAACACACAAGTATAAATTTAGATTTGAGAATGTCAACATGGAGAGCCTGAGTTAACATGCAGCCATTTGTTATAATAATTTCGTACAACGTCAATCTTACGCAATAAAAGCTTTACCTTTTGGTATTCATTCTAAAACTTTTTAAAAGGGCTTATTTTCTTAAATAAATAAATAAATATTACTTAACCATTGATTGAGGCATTATTTTAGTTTATATTTTGGCAAGAATTAAAAAATAATAATAATATCGCAAATTGAAGTCAAACTAAAATCAATGTACACAGGGACATCTTAAGACTCTTTGAGGCCCTGGGCCCAGAGAAATCTTAAGATTTTTTGAGGCTCTGGGCCCTCATGCAAAAGTAGGCCTTTCCTAAGATCTTTAAAAGTAGACAGTGTCAATTACTTGTTCAAACGGTAATTAGAAACAAGTAAATTTGCACGACTCACATTCTCAAAACTCGACGCACAAACCGTTTCGACCGATGGTCATATTGCAACTAAGTGAGTTGAATGATTGTTTATGGTCCATTATAGGCCAAGGCCTAGACAGAGACAACGGTCATCACATACTTTTATTAGTTGACATGCAGTTTGAAATTCCCTGTTTTTCGGAGAATATGTACGGGAACAATATTTGACCATTAAAATTATCCGGATCATGATCTTTTTAAAACAGAGTCGAGGACGAAACGAGGCCCCCTTCGAGGGTCAGGCCCTGGGCCTGGGCTCAGTTGACCCATGCCTTAAGACGTCCCTGAATGTATATAGATATCCTAATGCAATTTTTCTAAAACAGCTTACTAGCTTTATTTCATGTTCTTCGAGCCATCTGTGGTTAGTTTGGTTATTTCCATGAAATACTTGTGGGAAAAATACTTTGAGCTGTCCACACATTAATTTCTATTAAGAGTTTGGTTGCTTGTAGGGCTGACATCAAAACGTTCGTCCTTAAAGGGACACTGCAGTTAGACGAATCACCAGAGTTTAAAGCATCATGACTTTGAACTGATGGCTTTCTTCAGCAATGCAAATTGTGGTGAGCTTTATAACGATGTTTCAGAAAAAGGAGATATAGCCATATTTGAATAAATGTAAATTATTGAGCATGAAGAATAAAACAAACCCTGAAAAATAACCTCTGATTTACAGCAAAAAATAATATAAAATCGACTTATATACGGGGAAATATGTAACATACAATTCAAGCCCTTCAAACAGATACTTAACTGAAAAAGCATTAGCAAATCGTTGATATTTTATGAGAGATACTATAAAGATAAGTATGCAAAAAAGTTATGAAAAAAATGATACTTTATTCAATTTATATATTTTTAAGGGATAAAATATAAACACTTAACAATATGTTTAACCTACTTATGAGTATACTTACATTATAAATATTTTAAATATCATTAAAATAAAAAAAAATTATTTGATTACATTTTGTGATGTTATATAATTGATGTTTAATTTATTATTAATGATTTAATTTCACGTAATAACATAATAAATTTTATGGTCAAAGAAAATAAAATTCTGATACAAAACTCACCTTCAATTTCCTTAATTGGAGATATCATTCTTTTAAGAATTCCGCGTCTGTGTTGGAAATCTTTTCTAGAATCTTTTTTTCTTTTAAGTGTACTCCTTTTTCTGCTGTCGGCAAGCGAATTTATCTCGAGTGGCTTATATGGACAAATACAGCTAACAATGAACAAATGTCGGCTTATTTGAACCAATCCGCAAAGTCACAATATTGATATCACTTCTGAATCACTTCAGAAGAATAAACCAATTAGCCGAAAAACTCTAGCAGAATATAAATAAGAAATTCGCTTATGAGACAGGTATCAAAACCATTTAACTTATTTATACTTAAATTCAGTTGCTGAATCCGCATTAATATCTCTCATCAAAAATGAAATCCTTTTTCTGCGTCCTTTTGATGGTTCTTGCATTTTCCGTAAGTAATATTTTTAATTTAGTGCAAAAATTGTTCTTTTTTTTAAATAATAGTTTATTAGGTATTTTTCTTTAATCTAATAAGAATTTCTGTAGCAACTTGTATTTACTTCACGCGTTTCAAGACTCTCAAGTAAAAGTCGAATGTATTATAAATAGGGAACAGGGTAGTTTTTCAAATAAATTATAGTTTAAAAAAAAAACTAAACAACATGCTTTACACTCTGATTCGAGTTTAAAAGTAAAAAAATAATTTGAAATATAAGAATAAAATGATGAACGAGAAAATTAATGTCATTGGGGGTAAAAACGTGGGGTGTTCTATAAATATATCATTGTTATAGTTTCTAACTTCTATTCCGAAATGCTGAGTTAGTATAAAAATGTAGTACAAAGCACCTCACGCTTTTACCCCCATTGACATTAATTTTCTCATTCGTCATTTTATTCTAATATTTCGAATTATTTTTTTACTTTTTAGTTCGAATTAGTATAAAGCGCGTTCTTTAGTTTTTTTAAACTATAATTTATTTTTCCTTTTTTAGTCCAATCTACAATAAAAGCGTGTTTTTTAGTTTTTTAAACTATCATTTATTCATTGTTGAATTTATCCTTGAGTTTGGTATTTGGAGCCGGAATTACGTGGCTGCTGGAATTAGTCTTGCTCTTCAATGGGTATTAATTAAAGGGTCTGAAGTGTATTTATTCTCGAGTTTACGGGGCCTCGGATGAGTCCCGTGTCGTTATATTAGATTCCGTCTCCATAGAACAGGCCAAACAATTAAAAGTGTGTTAAGGAGAAAAAGTTCGAATTAAAAAAAAATTAAGGTACAACGTTTTTATAACGGACTAAAAAGTATAAAATTCCTGCTTTCAGTTTTTTTTTTCTTCTTTTTCCACATTTTTATGCATTGTCATCTACTTCTGAGCTATTGTCCAAATTTCAAGTCTAGCTCTCATTGGAAAGGCACACAGTTTAAAATCAAATACAAAATTCCACTCGGACAGACATTTAAGTGTCAATTGCATTTTCCCTTTTTAAACGTTTTGCTATAATGTTAATTCGTATCGTCACTTCTAAACGTCTTGCTTTATAAAAAAAAATATATATATATTTAGCAGTTAGAAGATAATTTTTTTTTCACAAGCACAAGCCTTTTTTTTTATTTTCATTTTCAAAAAATGTTTACATTATGGATAGAAATTGCTAACAATCACCTACCCTCCACTTTCTCACATAAAGAACACTTTTTTTGTCTATCTTATTTGTATTAACCACAAGTGTATTTTCCACTTGCATATCATTAGCTTTAGATTAAAAACACTCGCTTTAGGGTTACACCTTATTCTTTTAATCTCAAAATTTGAAATTAGTCGCCAAATCTGGAAATGGTATATGGAATTAGTTGCCAAATCTGGAAATGGTATATGGAATTAGTCTCCAAATCTGACAATGGTATATGGAATTAGTCGCCAAATTTGAAAATTGTATATGCAATAAGTTGCCAAATCTGGAAGTGGTACATGGAATTGTCGCCAAATCTGATTATCGTTATTCCTGACGATTCTGATAAGGACAATGGAACAAAATTATAAAATTATTGTCATCGGTCCTTGACAAGTGTGCAAAATTTTTTAATTAATCCGAACTTTTTAAGTGGGTAAAAATCGAGTTCTAAGATTCCGTTATATGCAAGTGAAACTTATAAAAGCGTGTTAAAAATATACATTTTATAGTTAACTACCCCTTACTCACCCATTCGCAATGTGTGACTATATAAATAAATATATATTTATTTAAAGCTATTGATATATGAGTCTTAGCATAATTCTTTCGATTGTATTAAAAAAAATTCTTATAACCTTTACCTTTTAATTAAAGAAAAAAGAAACAGGACGAATTTTTAAAACGGAATACATATTCACCTACGTATAACGTCGCAATCCCATCCCTTGGTAGTGATTTCTACCAAACCCGTTCTTAGAGAATTTCTACTCAGCAAAAAAAAAAAAAAATAATAAATAAATAAATAAAATATGCTTACTAAATTTCTGTGTAATAGCTCAGAAATGGGAATTTTTATAAATAACACTCTACAATCCACTTTGGGAGTTGGTTCCCACCAAACCTGTTCATAGTAGATCTCTAAGCGAAAGAAACATGCCTGCCAAATTTCACATCTATGGGTCTAATAGTTCAAAAACTAGGGTTTTTGCCTATGAAGCCCCCGAAAATCCTACTTGGGAATCGATTTCCACAAAACCTGTTCTTAAGCGTTTCCAAAGTAAAAGATGTCACTAAATGCACAAATCGTTTTCTAAAAATTAGCTAACGTACAAATTTTATTAGAGTTTTCATTCCCCATACTTGTTTTAATTCCAGTTTCTTTTTAAATTTGTTTAGTTGTAAGTAAATTTTTTTTAGCTAACTGGACTTAGTGACGATTGCGCTAGATTTGTGCCTTTGAATTTGAATTGTTAAATTTTATTTCTTAATACTTATCCACTATAAAAGTATTTTAAGTATTTAACTAATATAATGTAATCTCTCTTATTTCCTTCCATCTTGGAATATATATATTTCTAAAGGGATTGTTAAAATGTCCAAAAATCTCTAAGGGCATTAAAACAAATAAAACTCTAATTTTATTTTGAAAGTTTCATGTGAAATATTTCTAAGTACAAGTATGATTCTTGAACTGTGAAAAATTTTCAATCATAGCAATTACCAGCGATTAATATTATAGAATATGTGTTACTGATAACTATTACATTCAATGATTACTTAAAATTATTTTCATTCTCTTTTGTTTCTCATGAGTTATTCTCCGAATACATTCAGCAAAATTATTTTTATAATTCATTAACTTTTCTAAAATTTAATAATTATATAATAAAAGTTATAGTGTTTTTTGTCATGAAAAAAAAAATATTTAAATGACTTTTCATGCGTATTCAGACATCCTTCTCCCCTTTCTCATCTTTTCTCAGAGAAAACAATTGATATCGTTTGTGTGACAATCAGCAATACTCTTTTTTTTTTTTTCGCCAGATACGTTTTATTAGAAAACTGGCAACTTATCTTTCTTTTCAAAATTAAATTTTAAAATTATTATCTGCGTGGTGGTTCTGCATGTGGTTCTATTCTCAACAAGTATGAAAAAGGGGACGATAGCTTGGAACATTTTTGCAGCAAAATATTTCTAATGTCTGGAATTCACTGGATTTGTTTAAATAGTTCATTTTTAAATTGTTAACATACACATTGAAAATTTACCTCCTTATACAAATGTTTTTTAATTTTTCTTAAATTTACAATTATAAATTATTATTTAGATATAGTTACACAACTACTTGTGTTAACAAGATTCAGAAAAGAAAAAACAGAAAATTAAATGAAAAGATTATTCAAATTTCTAATTTTTTTTGACAAGTTTTTTAGACTAGTTTTTTTTTTGACAAGTTTAGTATTTTTTTCACTATCAAATTGGCATGTTAATATTTTGCAGTGATAGGAAGCATTTAATAGTAGCATATATTTCAAAAAAATACAATTATAGGTGACGAGTTCGAAACTAGATTCACTCTAACATATTTTCCTTTATTCTTACGATATAAAGATACTACTCCCTAGCCTCGTAATATTATGCAAAATACTTTTTATCGACTCTCATCACGAAAATAATTATAACACGTACATAAATAGTTGTAAAATAAATTTCAGATAAATTGTATGCCTTACGTATTTTTGAAAAATCAGATCCTTAATTAGAAATCTAAGATGCTACGTATCGGTATGAAAGAAGTTTGAAATGTTAATATTTGTTACATTTTTGAAGAAGTTTAAGTATCCAATAAAGCGAAATTCTCAAGTTGTGTCAAATATTTCAGTTCTGAATAGACAATATAATTGATATTCTACAAAACTAAGATATAAATGCTATTGAAATAATATATTGTCTGGAGAAATGAAATGTCCTACGCCGTCTGTATCTCTATAAATTAATTCTTGAGTTTTTAAGCTTTTTAATTTTTTATTATAATAACGCAAATATCACTGAATAATAAGCCACGAGAGAGAGAGAGAGATAGATTGAAGTAAACAAATCCAGATATTAATGAAGAATTTCTTAAAATTAGAATATTACCGCGCGCGCACGTAGCATTTAAAATACTCACACCAAGAACAATAAATATTAATACTAAATGTAAGAAATATATATACCAGTAGAAGACTGCTGAGTACATATCCAAGTTGTATATTGCAAATCATGTCATTGTATTCTGAATATAAACACTAATTTAAAAATTTTAAGCCGAGTGACATCATCGAGAACAATGAGGAAGCCAACACTGAGGCGACTAATCCAAAATAATTGTTAACAGTTGCTTATTTATATAGTATTAAATATTGATCAATATAATTTACAGGCATATGCAAATGCTTTTGGCATGTGGAAAGGAGGTTGCAAATCGGATGACGACTGCAATGAAAATCAGTGTTGTTTGAAACAGTATGGATCTTCTTTTGGGCAATGCATGAAAAGACCTAAAGAAGGTAAGTGATATTTTAAAAATAAATGAGTATAAATTATATATATAAGGATCTGAAATATATTCAATGCAGTTTTATTCAATTTAACTTTTGATTGTTTTTACATTACAATTAAGTAGATATAATTTTCCCTCCGATAATTTTAACATTTAAAAAAAAGGGTAGTAATTTCTTTTCTTCCCAATAAAATATGCTCCATAATCTTTGTAAAAAAGAGCAAAGTAAATAGC
This sequence comes from Trichonephila clavata, assembly GCA_019973975.1. NCBI lineage: Eukaryota > Metazoa > Arthropoda > Arachnida > Araneae > Nephilidae > Trichonephila > Trichonephila clavata. The sequence continues at coordinate 59,877 of BMAO01031769.1, forward strand.
CATATATGTTGATTTTTTAATTATGTTATTGGTTGGCAAAATAAAATGCTATCATGGAAATTATTGAAAACAATCATATAAACAGTATACACTAAAGGACAGTATACACTAAATAATATACACTAAGAACAACAGAACAAAATTTTTAAAACTCACATATCTGATATAAAGGCATTTTGATGTTTTGATATAAATCACATTTTAAACTAACAGTAACCGTCCATTTAACTGCTGGATAAGTTAAATGAGAAAGAGCAAACATTGAATATATTTTTAGTATAAAATCGTAGAGAATAATATAAGATACAAATGAAGATTCATCTTTATTTTCGAGTCCAATTACTCAAACACTTTGCCATATTCTTTGGATTGCTGCAAAAATTACAGATGTAATTTGATCATTACATAATAAGAAACACAGAGTGTTATAAAAACAAATATTATTTTAAGCCGGTTTTAACAAGAAGAAGGAAAATATAACAAGATGAAATATAAAACTGACTGCGAAATTGGTACAATCATATAAACATCGCTTTATAGCTTTATAACATTTTTTATGAGTATCATTTTCGATTCACATTGTCATTTCATTCTTGAATAAATATTTTGAAAAGACAAGTTAAAGACAAGTTTTAAAAAGTTTTAAATTTTTTTTTATATTTTCGATCTAAAATAAATTTGCATTTGTAAATCATTTGTAGAATCTTTCTTTTATATGCCTCACTTATCTTACAATATGCAGAAATTTATATTAAGCCAAAAACAGGAAAGTTTTTCCATCTGAAATAACACACTTAATAAAAATAAGCAATTTCTTATAAAACAAAATTTTTGGTAAGTTGATCATCATTAATTGAAGAAGATGGACTGATGGGTAGAAACGATATTAAGTCAAATTCATTTATACTTAAACATTCTTAAAAATTAAATATTAAAAAAAAATCATTTTGGAAACTTCTTTTAAGGAAATTTTATTGCTAAACAGGAATGAAAAATTCAGAAAAAGTTTAATGACAATAAAATAATGCTAAGTTTAAGAAAAGTGCATTTGTACGATCTATAAATGTGGAAGAAACACAATCAATCAATATATATATATATATATCGCATGTTTCCCCATTTAGTTACGCGTAGTAACGTAATAAATAATAATATTTCTTTAAAACATCTAGATTTAGTTGTGGAAAAGTGGAACTAGCTAATAATTCAATTCACTTTAAAATAAGAATAAATTATTAGAATCTGTATCCTTATATTTAATTTATTATACAAAGCTATAACTATAACTATAAATTTATTACTCTCAAATCGTAAATGTAGAAGTTCTATTCGAAAGGCAGAAATAAATATCGAGAGTTTAAGTAATCACAACAATACATATGTTTATGACAGTCATTTAAATCCAATCATAATTATTTTGGAAATTTAGAAGTAATTACGAGAGTGAATAACTTTCAAAACTCCTTCAAGAAGAAAAATAATTAAAGAATTTTATGACATAAGCAAAATGAAAATATTGAGCAAAAACAAGTTACAGTATCTATATGAAATGAACTAAAAATACATAATAAATATACTTTAGAATAATATTTAAAAAACTTGAGAAAGATATAGAAAACTATAAAATCTTGGACTCCTAGTTATATTTCTTTGGAGGTTCTTCCATAGATTTCAGAATGGGAAAATTGCAAAGCATTATAATCAGAAACGTTTTACTCACGATTAAGCCTAAGGATCTGCCGATTAATTTATTTAAATAATTTCTTGCATTACTTTATTATGAAAGTTTCATTAATACTAAACAAAACAGACATTTGCAGGCAGGTTTTTTCGTGTAAAGAGAATGATCATTTTCGTTGGAAAGATTTCCGTATTCATACAGTTGATAGAAATCCAAGTTTAATTTCATTTACACCCTTCTAATATTAAAATACAAAAAGTATTGCGAAGTGTAAAAAGGTCTCGAAATATTAGTAAGCCTTATTATCGTCTGAGATGAGATACAATCTTGAATCTAAGATCCTAGTCACAGATTAATGTAGCCTTGGTCCTATTAACTGGAAAACAAACAAAAATAAATAAATAAATAAACTAAATTAAAAGAAATAAATAAAAACAATATTTGATTATTACATTTTTATGAATTTATATGCTAATAATAATATTCATATTACTGTTTGTCATTGATATATTTATTTTAGGAGATATGTGTATTCCTGATAATAAATTCAATAAAATGTTTCAACAAAATTCTTGTCCCTGCCCTGAGGGATTAAAATGCACTACAGGAGATAAAAACAATGCATCTGGAGTAAGTAGCTATTTTCCGAATATATTTATAAATATATACGACTGGCCTAAATTGAAGGAAGACAATGTACATACATAAAATAAATTTCTACACCTAAATAGTATAAAAATAAGATATTTATTTACTTCTTTATTTGATATTGTAATTATAGTCAAATTTAGCAAGAACAGTTATTGCGCCCGTTTAAATATTCCATCGAAAAATTTAATTTGTTTTTCTCTTTCTTCGTGAAAGAATTTTAAGATTTATTTGTGAGAGGGTGTTAATTTATGTACAGAAGGTTGACAACATTATAGGAATTATAAGTAACGTGTTAGAAGTATAACGAAATGTACTGATAAAAAAGAGTCTTAGCTCTTTAAATACCGTAAAAAAATAAAATTATGTAACAGTGGTTTAAAACGTCAGTATTGTGTATAATTTCGAAATACTAAGTACAAAAATCTACCTTCTAGAGAGTTGTAATTTAAAAAATATCTTGTACTTTTAAAAACCATTTTATAAATTTAGAGAATATTGTTTATGATATAAACTGTATATATTATAAATTGTTTATAATATATATTGTTTTAAATATAAAGAAATATAGATCACATTTGAATCAAATAGTTTTGTAAAACTATTTCCCTTTTTTTGATTTACGAATACGATTCTAAGAAAATGACACCATTGATTAAAAAGGCCATTCTTAAAATGGATTTATTCTAAGGATTAACTTGCAATACTCCAGAATGAGGAGGGTTTTTTGAGGGAAGAGCCTTTTATTTTTTAAACTAAGAAAAATAGGCATGCATGACGAAACAATCGGAAATTATTTCTTCAAAATTCTAAAATGAAATTAATGTTTGTATATAACAAAATATTTATTTAATTTCTTATTTTACATACTAGACTTATTTTGGCTGAACTTGAATGACTGATTTTGCAATTAAGAATCACACGAGAATAGTCTGAGTTAGCACTTTAATTTGAAAAGTTTTTCCTGGGCTATGAGGTTTCAAAGTTCAATTGAATTTAAGTAATGTTCATTACTTCGCACTCAAATCCTTTGCAAAGTCAAACTAGAATCAAATCAGGGGCGTAGCTATCACCGTATCAATGATATGGGTCCCCCGAGCTTTTGGCGTCCCAAAAACGCGTAAGCCTCAAATCGCAAAATATTAACGGGCCCCTAGAAAGGACCCCCAAGGAACTTTGACTCAAGGCCCACTCAGGACCACCTACGCCAGTGACCCAAACGTACGATTTTGAAATTACCTTATCTCGTTAAACTTGAAATAATTTATTTCACTCTAACAGTAAAATAAATTTAACTCAAATTGCTGAATATAACAGTAGAAATTTTTTTCTACTTTTAGTGCTAAACTTAGCAAATCATTAGCACGTACTTATGAAAAACATTTTTATTTAATATTAAGGTGTGAACCCTTTAGCATTTAATTTGAGTTTTAAGTAAAATGCTTACGAACTAAAATAACGGAAATAAATGTAATTTTTCTTCTATAACTAGAGTATTTATATTGTTGGTTGTTAGGGTAAGTGAGTGATTTTGGGGTTTATTGGCACAAAAGCCGATTTCGGCTAAACTGCGCCAGTTGGTTGTTAGGAAATCAATATGGAAATTATTAAATTTACGTAAATATGCGTACTTAATTTCTCTGAAATTTATTACAGTTAATTTCAGAGAGTACTAATTAATAATTCTATCGAGCTAAGTTTATTCTTTCACATTCATATCTGTACTGTAAGACTTGCAAAAGAAAAAAAGCTGAGTTGAAATTTTCCCAGGACTTAAATATTATTTTTCTTATTATTATTTAGAAATTACCAGTTTCTCAGAATTAATACTAACAAAATACTCGGGATCGTAAATCAAAACCATCTGACGAAGTATTTCTCTTAATTTATATACCAAGCCAAAGATATATATATATATGTGACAAATAAAAAAAAGTTTATTTTTTGAAGTGTTCATTTAACATAACTCCTTTTTTAACCTATCTTTCCAGAACAGTTTCAGCTGAATTTATAAATTTTGAACTTATGTTTTTTTTAATCCTATGTAGATAAATTAGTTACATGAAAAGAAAAAGTAATCAAAAATAAGAAAAATACGTTTATTATAGTTAAAATTAACCCATCCATTAAATCATTTATTACCCTTTGAGCTCTAAATGATATGAATTCGTTCATCTGCGATGAGAATTGCAAAAGTTATTGAAAACATCTATGAGGACTGTGCATTAAAAAAGTTCTAAATTTAGTCTATCTTTATATAGTTTTATTGAAGCCCAGAGCTTTGTGTGTGTGATTCGTATTTTATAATCCATTATTTCAAGAATAAAAAGGGAAAAAAAGTTATAGTTACAATTTTTCAATAAACTTATTTGATGTATTAATGTGTATTTTCTTTTAAAGGTATATAATTCAAATGAAATAGGCTTTCAGTATTAGTTTTAAACATGCCTTTTCTTGAAAGAAACAAAAACCACTACGATACCAGCGTTATTAACCACGATACAAGATGGGCAATCAAATCATAACTAAAAATATATAATAATTAATATCTTAAAAACTTTTACTTTTTTTCCCAGATGAATTATGCTTTGCCACCAAGATGCCAGGTTATTCCTGAAACAACTGAAGAACCTAGTACAACTTCATAAATATTTTTATTATTCCTAAAGAAGTTATTTGAATTGTCAAAAAATGAAGAACTATGACTTTTATGTATGAAAAAAATACCATTTTTTCAACAGATGATTTGTAAATACTGTTTACTTGTACTAATAAAAGAATCTTTACCTTTCCTCTGCTGATTTTTATTCGTGTTAAAGATGAAAGTTTTTGATAAATGATAAGAGCCTAGATTGAGAAATACAGTTTTAATTATTAACTTAACAAAATAATTACATTAATATAAAAAAATATTTTCTTGGAAACCCTTTCGAATAGCATTAAATAATGAGCAATACTTGAAATTTTTAGAAGAAAAATTAAATTTGTCAATTACTTAAGGGGAGATTAAGAGTTTCGTACGTTCATTTCATCATATAAATGAAATGAGCCTGCAAGTTTAAATATCCTATTACTCAAAAATTTGTTTTAAAATTAAACATTATTTTATTTAAAAAAATCTCCAGCGTAGTAAGCTGCAGGCAACTTTAGCGGTTAAATGCATTGTAAGCCCCGGAATACTTTTGAACTTTAATTGTCGTTAAGAATACTGAAATCGTTTTTCCGACTAGTATTGTAGTTCATGTTCCAGGAGCAACAAATTTCGGTTTTTGTTTAGTGATCTTTGAAGTCAGAGTGATATTCACTAAAGGGATCGCGACCTCAAATAGAATCACGAAAAATTATCTTGGGGTTGCAAGATATAGATGGAAAAATTATAAGTATAGTAAACTGCATACAAACACATCACTAAAAAAATGTTTAGGGAAAAAAAATATTGATTTTTAAAATGTGAAATCTCGTTAAGTTTTAAAGAGAACAAGGACTTCAAAAAGGCCGATTCTTATTTCTGCGAAATTATTTTTTAAAGCAAGGGTGGCCAACCTTTTTGGGAAGAGTTCCACATTATCTGATACAAAAAAAAAAAAGAACCTATGCGTGTCACTTTTAATTTTTACAACAAACAAAAAATATCGGAAGGTGGAGTACGTTATTTATAGACTTATGGGAGTTTTACTCAAATAGCACACTTTTTTTTATGAAAATTTAAGTAGTGGAAATTTAAAAATAATATTAGTAAGATAAAAGCACAAACGGGTTTTAACGTTAATATGCTTTTTCACAGGTTCAACGGTTGAATTGGGTATAAAAAATAAATTATAGTTTAAAAAATATGCTTTTATAGTTAATGGAACTAAAAAGTAAAAAATAATTCGTAATATAAGAATAAAATGATTAACGAGAAAATTAATGTCGTGTTGTGGTAAAAGCGTGGGAGCTTTGTACTACTTTTTTACACTAACTCAGCATTTCGGAATAGAACCAGTAAAAATTATAACAGATGATATAGACAGTTGATATAACAGTTTCCCCACGCTTTTACCCCGATGACATCAGTTTTCTCATTAATCATTTTATTCTTATATTAAGAATTATTTTTTTACTTTCTAGTTCGATTAAATATAAAGCGTGTTTTTTAGTTTTTTAAACTATAATTTATTTTTCATTTTTTAGTTCAATCTACAAAAAAAGCGTGTTCTTTTAGTTTTTTAAACTATAGTATTTATTCATTGACGAATTAATCTTAAATACGTCCTTTTTTAGAATCTGGAATACCCATTGGCATCCTATGAGTGCGTCGATACGCTCTGGTTTGCAAAATGTAGGATCAACCACCTGAAGGAAATTTGGAAGAGCTAAGTTTGAAATATTTCTAACTAAAAAGAGCTCAATATTCTATCAGAAATTTGCATCTGTATTCAACACAAAAGTACACTTTTCGAATCGAAGAGTTTGTGAGAAATTATTTAATCCGGTGAGACCTCTGAATCAATTATCAGCTGTTTTGGTAACATGAAGCAATGAATGGTGTTTCATTTCACACATCCGACAAGAGAATTCAGAAAAACAGATTTATGTCTGAGTTTAGGGGTTAGAACTGTGTTTCTCAAACTTTAAATATTTGCGATCCAATTTTCAGTCATAATTTTCATCGCGCCCCCCTCATATAACAACAAAATATTGAATGCAATATTTATGTACTTCAACGCTACAATGCGAGTATAATATTATAAACTCCATATATTATCAATATATGTATTATATTTTGTATATGACAAGCCCATGGAAGTCACTAGTAATTACTAAGCTTGCTTTTAATTTAGTACAATTATTAAATACTTTTTGCCGCACTGATACATTTATAAGTATCTTAATCAGTGAGAATATGTATTTTATTTTTTTATCGGGTCAGAATGTATTTTGTTTCACTTCCTTTCGGTAAATTAATAATTATTTAAAATCTTTAATGTTGGACTTTTTCGATATTCTCGCCCTCCCCCGCGGAGGATTATCATACCCCTTTTACCCCAGGGAGGTGCACCCCACAGTGTGAGAAACGTGGGTTAGAACATAAATATATTTTTTCACATGCCGAGTCTTTTTTTTTTATTTCCATTTTCAGAAAAACTAGACAATTGTTTAGGTTATGGTAAGAAATTGTCGACGCAAACGTTTTCGCTTTTATAGGGTTGTAACTTAATATCTTAGTCGCCAAATCTTGAAATTGTATATGGAATTTGTCGCCAAATCTGGAAATCGTTTTTCCTTATGTCCTGATCAGGACAATGGAACAAAATTATGAAATTATTGTATTTTCATCTGTCCTTGACAAGTGTGCAAGATTTCGAATTAATCTGACCTTTTTAAGTGGGTAAAAATCGAGTTCAAAGATCCCGTTACATAGGGGAGACCGGGGCAAGATGACGAATGTCTTAATTTTTCCGTATTCCACTAGGTAGCAGCATCAAATGAACACTACTGGCTCTCCTTTTGGCCGTTCGTTACACAATAGTATAGACACGCTGAAATCGCCCTTTTTGTGTTAGTTGTGAAGCTTTGATTGTTTTTTGCTGCCACGATATAACTTTTATGCATATGTAAATAAGCTCTGCTACAGATACAGGTAAGATATAACGCTCCTCTTTAATATTTATGAATAACTTGGTTTAAATACTACCTATTACCATGAATAAATGTCAATTGCCTTCCTTCATGGTAATGAGAACGAATATTTTTAAACAGACAGTCTGGGGCAAGATGACGAACCGAAACACGGGGCAAGATGACAAACTCGTCATCTTGCCCGTGTATCGGAATTTATTAAACTAACTATTGTTGTCCATTCTATTAAATCCTGTGAACACTTGTTTGTCTGCGTGTATGTCCGCGCGACCTTGCACTTCCATCTCTTCTGGGGCTAAGGGGTGCATCGGATTGGGAAAGGTTTCATTCGAAAGGGGGTGACCAGAGGAAGACATTTTTGCCATCCGCTAAGCCTCTTAAAGAGGAAGGGATATAACAATAATTTGTTGCTTTAGAGCTACTGGCTTTTACCTGCCACCTTTTCTAATTTTTTTGCGAGAAAACGAATGCTTCCTGAACTTGTAGAAAGAGTCTCACCAGGAACTGTAGGCAAGTGTAGTGATAAGGGCTGGAACAATGAGGGCACCTTTTTCTCTTTTTTGAAGCACGTTTATCTTCATGTGAAACCAAGCAAAGAATCTCCTACTCTGTTGATTTTTGACAATCACAAAACTCATATAACTTTGCAGGCTATCTTATATTGCAGATCGAAAAACTTCATCATGGTTGGGTTGCCGTCGCACACATCACATCGTCTCCAGCCTCTTGTTGTGTCATTTTTCGACCAGTTAAAAACGCACTATAGCCAAGCATGTGACAACTTTATGGTCTCATCCAGAACAAACTATCACAGACAAAAATATTGGTGAGGTTTTGAGCATCACTTACTTCAAATCAGCTACAGTTGGAAATGCCGTTGAAAGGGTTTGAGGAATATGGGATCGAGCCTCATAATCCTCTTATGTTTAGCGAACATGACTATGCTGAGGTAAAAACTACTAACCATGCTGCTGTTGGCGATGAAACTGAGAATAATAGTGCTAATCCTCAGACCCCAGTAATAGAATACCAACATATAAACCCTCCAGAAAAACCAGAACTTATGGCAAATGCTGATTCCGATGCACCAAAGAAGCCAATTAGTGTTTTTTATTTCAAACCATTGCCTAAAACAACATCATGTGAGAAAAAAAGAAAAAGCAAAAAACTGAGCTCTAGCATTCTTACAAGCACACCCATCAAAAAAATGTTAGAACAAAGGGAAAAGCAGAAGGAAGAACAAGAAGTTTAAAAAAAAAAAACAGAGAAAAAAAGCTCGTGAAGCTAAAAAGGGAGTAAAAAAACTCAAACCGTTCCTGCAGGCCTAAGTCTATAAAATCCAGGCCAAACATTCCAGTTGTATCAACTTTAAAGGAATGTGTTATATGATGTCCTGCTTGTGAAGAGGAACCTCCAACAGAAGAATGGATCCAGTGCTGTAAATGCCAAGAGTGTTGGCATGAGGAATGTTTCAATTATAAAAATGGCATTTTTATTTGTGACTATTGTTAGGTACACAACTAAACATTTCAACATTACGTTGCAATGCATTACGCTTAGTTTGATACTTTGTCAGATGTAAAAACACAGTTATATTATTTGTTAAACTATGTAACACATTCAAAAGATAAAATATGTTCAACCTTTTTCAGTGTCGCCATCTTGCCCCAGTACTGGGGCAAGATGACGATTTGTTAAGGTTATGAAAAAATAAAATTATCATTTACTTCTGTTATTGGAAAAATTAAATGGTAATATATTTTAATACTACAAAGGACTACTCTAACAGTTCATGTAAAATTGATTTTACTACCCTTAAAAATAAATTAATAAACAACAAAAAACTGTTAATGTCGTCATCTTGCCCCGGTCTCCCCTACAAGTGAAACTTATAAAAAGCGTGTTATTAATAAAAATGTTCCCTCTCCCCCCCCCCAGGAACGTAGGAGGTACCCGTATGAACGTGCGGGTTGGGCTTTATCGGTGAAACAGTTCACCTATGAAATTTTACGAGTTGTATAATTTTAGCTCTAAGTTCATAGAAGGAGCAATCTTATTTCAGCTAAATTGTTACAAATAAGGAAACTATTGATGGATAATGGAGGAAATTCACGACAGACTGGTGCCAAGTGAGTAATCACGTGACAATGGGGGCGTGTTTTTCATTACCGTGGTAGAACCTATACGCAAGTTATTGACATGCTTGTGCTTTAATTTTATCAAATTAAAATATGTGATACTATTGTATTTTTTGCATTATTCTAGTGTATATATCTGTTAGAAAATAATCTTAACAACTTTTTTTTATAATTTTTGTTTTATTCTAATTTATTTATCTAATTAGGTATTCGTTTGCTTCGACTAGTGTTAGCCGGTATATTTGTTTATACACTGCTGGCCACCGTAAATGCAACTCCCTGAAGGAAGCCCGCAAATCACATGGAATTTACAACATGCATTAGCGGAGGTGAGATATGCAAATTATTAAAGATCTAAAAATTCATATCGCGTGCACTAAAACGATCATAAAAATATTTTCAATCATTGGGAAATAAAATAAAACCGGAGAATCTATGCTCTTTCAAATGCATGAACTTTAAAATTTTTAAATTCCTTTACTTGCAAGTTACTAAATAAGTCAGCACTGCGCAGTTGAAAAGAGGGGGGGGGAGGGCATACAACTCTCTGACTGCTTCTGTGGATTTCGAACCAGAAATGTAGTTTTCTCAGAAGTCGGTGAGTGTTCGAGGGGAAAAAAAGATAATTTACAATCACGTAGCTCTTTAGCAAGTTGTCGTAGCCTCTCGCTACCCCTAAGATTATCAACTCCCCTTCGGGTATTACCTGAATCTGAACGTGTTGAATGGTTAATGAATTCAGTAGTCATTTTAACAAATCAATCTTTTATTTATTGATTTTTCTTAATTAAAGAGATTACACAAATAATATTCAATTTTAAGAACAATAAAACACAGTGGAGAATGAGAAGGGTTCAATAATCGTGAACGACGGAATCTGATCTGAATCTACGAAAGGTCGACGCGTACAATTACAGCTACACACTTATACTTAATTGAAATCTATAACTAACCTGATTTCTTATGCTATGGCAGGTTCGTCTAGTTGGTTCTTTAGGATCTTGATTGGGTCAACTTAAGGTCAGGATTCTTCTTTTAAGAGGTGACTTATTTCTCAGCTATTCCCGAAGTTCTTCTATGAACTAATTTTTATCCACGACGGTGCGTTGGATTCTATTCACAACATCTACGTTTACACTTGAAAACACTTTCTCATTTCATTTCATTTTCTCGATTCTAACTCGCTAAACCTGAACTTATATAAAATATCTCATTTGCATAAATCACGCTTTGGCTTCCGGTGGAGATTGGTTGAAATAAATAAAACATTAAAGAATATACGAGAAGGTTAGTGAAACGCGTAAGAACCCGTCACAAAGTTAGAGGCTGCATTTAAAAATCACTACAAATACGTTTTCTAAAATAAGCTATTAGCTGTTTTTTTATTCCATCTTGTTAAAATTATTTATTAGTTTCTTATATTAGGAGTGGATCCAGACAGCACTATATGCACCTAGATAATTTTTAATACAATGTTAGCGCCATCTGTTATGTAATATGGAAACTAAAAAAAAATTGAATAGTCCTATACTATTTTTTGTATTGCTGTATTAGTCGAATGAATTTTATTGAAGTTCTTATTGCATTTTATTTACATTTTGGATAATTTTTACTTTTGATTTCCTGTTATTTTTTGCTTTATTTTATTAATTGTTTTATTATCTTTCTTGTTATTTTAATTAGTTAATTTGTTTTTTTATTTTCTCGCCCTTTCTGTTTAAAAAGGCATTTAAAAAATGTTCATGCTCACCAAAAGTGTGATTTAAATGGAGGGATTTTGAAGGAATTCAATACTTTCAGAGGTATATATTGTTGCATTTTAAAATTAAGTTTATAAATTTACACTGTAATAATCTGAATTTTATACATTAATGTATAAATGTTTTTTATTAAAGTTTGCGTAATTTTATATTAATAAATGTAAACCTGTCGTGCCCCTGTCCTATCTTGGACTGGGTTCACATAGCCCGGCGCGTCTCTAAGTGTGGAAGGAAACATATCATCACCAACGAAAGCCATAATTACAAATATTTATTAACAACACACAAATAACAACTACAAGTAGAAACCCTGGAGGGATTATCTAATCCCTATATTAATCCTGATACTCAACTCTAACATTCAATTATAACCTTCAAATCTAATATTCCCTACTAAGTAATCTCAGCTATCAGAATTGACAAAGGAGACGAACCCTTACTAACGTCAGGTCGGTACTAAATCTAATCTCTTTGATTCCTTCAATGATTAATAATATCAAATACTATCCAATACGCGCTAAGCTCGCTGAAGAGATCCGTAGTCGATACTTACATTTAATTTGGCAATTCCTTCTCCTTCTCTCTTTCTTACTAAATCTAGACTTTATATAGTCGAACTCATTAGCATATCACTATCTCGTGTTTTTCCCGAGGAGGCTGTGAAATAGAATAATTGCTGGCCCCAAAGTTACCCAAGAGGATTAATGGAAGATTGACGCGGATAGACCCGTCACAAACCTTCTTAATGAAAATTACAAAATCCAATATATTTCGCTTTTTCAGTCATATTTATTTTATAATACAATAAATTATTTTTCATTAACTAAATCAATTGCAGATTAAACTGAGGTTTGAAAAGTAATCATGAGATATATTAACAAAAATAAATAATATTTTGGACAACAGATGGCGCTTGCATTGTATTAAAAAACTATCTGAGTGCATATAGCGCTGTCTAGATCCACTCCTCTTATATTGCATTATTTTCTTGGTTTGTTTTAATTGCCATTTCACAATTATATAAACATTGAAAAAAACATATTTTTTTTTTGTTATTTAAACCTGTTTGTGTGTCTTTTGCTTTGATTATTAACGTCACACTTTAAACCAACGCGAAGGCTATTAGCGATGGACCTCGTAATTTTTAACCGCTGTTCAAGCGACCAGGACGTCACTTGAGCTTGAAACATACTTTCGAAGATTGAACCTCTACAGATTTAGCGTGCATGAGCTCCTCTATATGATGGGTCTCAGGCTCCAAGAGGATTCGAACCCACGATACGATAGCAAATTGGTCGTGAATTCGAGACCATAACCACTCAACTATCGCGCTTTCGATTTAAACTAAAAATAAGCCATAATCTAGAATAATGTACATATTTTTTAGCCACTATAAAATTTTAAGGGAAAAAAATACTTTATGCGAATGAATTATATACCTTTTTCTTTACAGTAAGCAAGTATTAAAAAAGGCATAATACATTAAAGTTTACATTTTGCAAATGTATTCTTAATAAATTGTTTGAAAAAAGTTTTGATGCAATATATATATATATATACACTGGTGTGCAAAAATTAAGGACGAAGTCGAAAAATTAGCATATCAGTTGAACGAAGAGGCAGAGCGGACAGAAAGACCAATCAGGAGATTAAGTGAGGTGATGTACGGTAGCACATGCGCAGATATGCAGGTAGACGTAATGGGGGAGTGTCTGAGTAGTAAAGCATGTTGTCGGTGTAAGATTAGTATTTCTGGCAAAGAGATTGCACACCGTATAGCAGTTAAAATCACACCGAGTTGCTGCCTCAGCGAGAAATGGCGAATAATCAATCTGTTAGACGACATCTGGATGCTTTTACCCGAGGTCGAATCATTGGGAAGTTGGAGGAAGGTCGCAGTGTGACAAGTGTGGCTGCAGAGTTCGGAATTGCTCACAGCATCGTTTCACGACTTTGGAGACAATTTCAAACTACAGGAACAGCTATCCGGGGGTTCAGTAGTGGTCGTCCACGAGGAACCACACCCGCAGATGACCGGTATATTGCCTTACAGGCCAGAAGAAACAGGCGGCAGACAGCGGGAGAAATCGCTAGACACACGACACAGGCGACTGAACGACCGATATCGCGTTTTACCGTGGCCAGAAGACTGCACGGTGGTGGTCTGTTTGCATGACGCCCTGTACGATGTGTACCTCTAACTCCTGCCCATCGGAGAAGGCGTTCTCTGTGGTGCCGGGAATATCGGAATTGGAGAGACAATGAATGGGGACGAGTACTCTTTACAGATGAGAGCAGATTCAGTCTGAGTAGCGATTCTCATCGCATACTCATCTGGAGAGAGCGTGGAAGCCGCAATCATCCCTCGATCATCATTGAAAGGGACAGGTATGGAGGTGGCGGTGTTCTCGTTTGGGGAGGCATCATGCTTGGTAGTCGTACAGACCTTCACATCTTCGACGCAGGTTCAGTCAACGGGACTCGTTATTGTAACGAGATTCTTCTTCCATATGTGCGTCTTTTTAGAGGCGCTATGGGTCCGCAGTTCCTTTTCATGGACGACAATGCACCATGTCATCGCACAGTAGCTGCCGAACAGCTCTTAGAGAGTGAGGATATTGAACGTATGGATTGGCCGGCACGATCTCCGGATCTCAATTCCATCGAGCATGTATGGGATTTTCTAGGCAGACGTTTTGCAGCTCGTACCTTACCACCAGTAACGATTCCGGAGCTTCGATTGGCGCTGCAAGACGAATGGGCAGCAATGCCTCAACAACTCATTGACACCCTCATTCTCAGCATGGGCAGACGCTGGGAATCCTGCCTAGCAGTCAGGGGAGATCATATCCCCTACTAAAGACCGGATATTTCTTACTGGACACCCATCACAGGGATGTTTCGGCCTTCAGTCGCATTGCGCTCCATGCTACTTTTTCAATAAAGCTTCTTTTTATCCCTCTGATTTCTCTTTTAGTAAGTGTTGCTTACATTACTCATGTCCTTACACATTGGGGATCTTACGGTATTAAATGTGTTGATTTGGAATGCTTTTGTACAAAGTTATATTGAAAAAACCGTCTCGTCCTTAATTTTTGCACACCAGTGTATATATATATATCTTATTGACATAAAAACCACAAATTATTCTGAGTCGGTTTCTGCCTTTATTAAAATTTTAATTTTTATAATAATTAATCACTGCACAAAATTCGGAATGTTTCTTTTTTCGTACTCAATGAAAATATTTAATTAACACTGCAAATTTTTTTAATAAATGAATCCAGAGATCGGGGTTCGAGGATTTTATGCAAAATCAGTCGTAAACAACAAGACAGTTCTCGAAAATCGATCCTACAAAACACAGGATTCAACAGCAAAATTTGTAAAATAAATATCGGAAGGATTTTAACCTTCAACAGCAGTTAGACACAACTATTAGTAGTATCTAAAATAAGCGTATATATAAGCTTATTCACTAGCACAGCCGAGCTAATCACGATCAAGGCAAGTTACTAATCGCTAGTTAAAACCAGGCTCACTACTCGCTGGTTGAAACCAGACTGACTGTTACGTTGAATGGGCATTGTAATGTGGGCATCTGGACTGTGAAACAGTCCTCAGTCCCATATCCTGGTTGACTTTGATGTTGGGCATGGCGATTGGGGGGGGGGTTCTTTCTGCTTAACAGGAATCATGGCTATTGGCTGAGACAATAGCATCCAGGAGGCGTTGTAATGATTCTTCATCTGGCTGCTGTAGAGATGAATTTTTTTTTTTGGCATGGGCTTAGAGCTTGCTCTCTGATTGATTGGTGGTAGCGTGATCATAGACTCCTACTATTACGGCAAGTATCGCTCTATTTATAGCCGTAGCCGAAACTTCGAGAAAGATGCGCTTGCGTCATAGATCGTGAAATTAGTGGAGATCTCCACTAATTTCTAGAAGAATCTAGAAAGTCCCGAACTCACCAAAAATGGTCGCCAACATGATTGCCAAGTCACCAAATTGGTCGCCAAAAATGATGCCAACTTGTCTCTAACGCCAATATTTCGCCAAGTTCCCATTGAATCGCCATTATAACGTAAGGGACGGCGTTGCTTGTGAATATTGCAATTTTATCACGAAATAAATATAGCATAGTGTAATATAAATGCATTACACATCCAAATACAGATTATTTACGCTGTTGTATACAAAATTCGTAACACTTCCCCCTCCTCAAAGACTGCACGTCCCGGGCAGTACAATCCCTGAGTAAGAGGCATCTATTTACAGACATAATCTACTCACATAATAATCGAATATAAAGTAACAAATACTCAACAGTACATACAAAGCAAATAAATCCAGAATACTAACATAAAGTACAACACTAAAATAAAACTAAGAAATTATAAAGAGTTAAATAAATCACATTATTTAGAAAATAATTAGTGACCATGGTCTGAACTTAGGGATCTTATTCTCTTTGGCCGAGGTAAGGAGCTAGACCATTATAGTGTATTAGCTTCAGTTAAGTGTGGGGTGATTTCTGTATCCGAACCACAACGTCATTCAGTCTTTTTAGGACTGTGTAAGGACCTTCCCAGTTGGTCTGCAGCTTCGGAGAGAGTCCTTTGCGACGTTTCGGATTCCATAACCACACTTTGTTGCCTCCGTGGAAGTCGTGTTCGGTTGCTCTTGCGTCGTATCGGGTCTTCATCTTCTCTGAAGCCATGCCGATTCTTTCCCTTGCCAAATGATGCATTTCCAAACGAGTACACTTCCTTTGGAAAAAGCCAACGCTCTCGACAATAAAATGTATTCTCTACATAACATTTTTCTATTGTAATTCAATAAGTGTATTTAAAAGAAGTTTTGAAATTTTTGTTGGTTAATAAGTAGGTCTTGTAGGTCAATAAGGTTGCCTCAGACAAACGTATGTCAACAAAATTGTAAGAATTTTTTTATTACTAGGCGTTAACCACCCTCTACGCTAGGTATTTCATGATGCATGAATATATACTGTTTATATAGGCATAAATTATTGGTATTTAAAGGTCCCAGAATTAATCAATTGAAATTGAGTCCAGCATTCAGTCTATTGAAAAATATTCTTATAATTCTCTCCTCTTGATTTAAAAAGGACAGAACTTCTAAATAGTAATTTTTTTAAATTGAAGTATAATTATCTTTTATGCTTTCGTAGCCCCCCTCCCCAAGTGGATTACCGCAAAACCCATTTTTAGTAGATCTCTATTTACTTAAATAACCAATATTGCTAAATTTCAAGTCTAAAACTAAGAGTTTAAAAACGGAAATTTTTTTTGTCAATAAGCCCCGAAAAATCCTTTCAGGACCGATTTCCGTAGACGCTGCTAGTAGATTTCAATTCACCAAAAGTAACATGCATACGAAATTTCATTACCGTCATTCTAGTAGTTCGAAAACTGGATTTTTTTAATCAATATGTTCCAGTAGCTTCCCGTTTCCCACGTTTGAGTCTATTTCCGTAAAATCCGTTCTTAGCGGATCTTTATTCACAAAAGAAACAACATCACCGAATTTCAAGTATGTGGATATAACGGTTCAAGAACAAGAGAGAATTTATATCCATAACATCCCCTTAGCCCCTTTTGGAATTCTTCGCAAAACCCGTTCTTAGAGGAACTCTAACCCTTGAAAGATATATATCAATCAAATTGTAAGTCTTTAGTTCTAACAGATCAAAAACGGAAATTTCTTCACCTATAACGCCTCTTAAGTCCTCGCAACACCCCTTGGGTGTCGATTTTCGCAAAGTTTCTTGTGTAGTGGATCTCTACTCTATGAAAGGAACATGCCTACCAAATTTAAAGTCTGTAGATAATAAAGTTCAAAAGGGGAATTTTTTTAACGCCACTTAAGCCCTCACAAAGCTCCTTGGGGGTCGATTTTCGCATAATCCGTTCCGGACCTCTTCTCCATGAAAGGAACATGCTAACCAAATTTCAAGTCTGTAGGTCTAAGAGTTCTGGAGACATCGTGATGAGTGAGTCCTTTCCCCCTTTATGTATATATAGATTATTTTTTTTAACTTTTAAAATTTTTCAATAGTTTTCGCGTGCCACTGTTACAACTCCGCCATGCCACGAAAGGGCCATCCCTGGTTTAAAGAAAGAGCTTGGCTCTGACATTCCTTGGAGAACGTCGTGTAACATTGTGTTGGCAAATCAAAGGACGTACATGAGAGCAATTTAAGAGAGTTTTTATTCACCGTCTACAAGACACATTTGTGAGTTTAATTACTATTTTGGTGTTGCACTTCGAATTAAACTTTAGCTTTGGATTAAATGAATAGTTTTTAAAGCTACGAATTTTATGTTTCCTCGCGATGAAGGAAAAATTGATGAGAGAAGAGCATTTCGATTTCGGCTGTTTTAACTTTCAACGGCTACAAAATACTTACGTTTGGAGATTTCTGCTTACTCAGAGTGAAGATATAAACATATAAACACGAACGGCTATAAGTTTATATAATATGGTTATGTATGTACTGAGGATAATGAGCCAAACCGCTGGATGCTCTCTGTAATCCTAGAAATACTGCCGAACGACTCTCTGAAACCAAATAAACTGTTGAGGCTTCTATCGACACGCCAAATACCTAGAATCAAATGAAAATTCATCAAATTTTTTCAGAAAAAAATAGTGAAATAAATTTTTGAATTGGCATGTCACTTCGATGTCCCAAGTAGGATCGCAGACTACAAAACGTTTGAAGACAAATGTTTCAAGTTAAATAATTGAACATCAGAACTTGTATATAAATTTATTGTTTTGAGGGTGGTTTTCTAAATTGTAGTTAAAATGTTCGGGAAAGGGAATAAGAAAACAAAATATTTAAAATATTTATTCTAGGAATCTTTTTTTTTTGTTCATTTAACTATGGAAACCTCACTGAGAGAATATCGTAACAGAACTGGTCTCCCAGATTTTGTAAAGAAAAAAAAATAGCAATAAAATCTAAAAATAGCAATTTTTAGATATTTTCATGGAAATTAGAATAAAATAACGTTTAAATTTCAGATATTTCAAACTATCTTCAATTATTTCGAAACATTTGCAAGGTTTTTATGTTGTGAGAAAACTGATAATTAGATATTTTCCGTTTATAATGAAAGAATATATTAATTTACTCATTTAATTTTCTTTTCTGATTTCTTTGCCATATTTTGAGATTTTTTTTAGCGAGTATATTTCCAGAAAAGGAAAGGGTAGAAGAGATTGAAGTTTTGGGGAGGTTACGATCCGCCTTTGCTAGCTTGTCCTCGTGTAACCTTTCATTCCCGAAAAGTCACACGAGATTGGATCCACTGAAAATGAATAACGTGGTGCAATGATGCACTACGAATTACAACTTGAGTACATTGAAAAAACTGGGTTATTCGCCAAGGTACCAATTGTCAAAGTGTTGGAGCGAGCTACGACCATAAGGAATAATTCAAAGACCACCATAGTGCTCGGTTAAGATCATCTCAAGTTTCAGATCAATTACTATTAATTTACTTCTGTAAGCCGAACAGAAATTTGGATTATGTTTTTTTAAGCGCAATTTTTATCGTGGGGTTACCAGTATCGATACCTCTTCCGGTTTGATCAGATATTTTGTTTTCATCAGTATAAATCTTAATGGCAGAATTAGGATGATGTTATATACTGATAATGCTAATTTCCTGAGGTCGATTGGAGCAAAATATTTTTTAATGGCAGAAGAAATGTCACAGTGGTGGTGAACTTTGAAGTCTCTCCAAAGGATTCAAGAAACATTGTAGTGAGTAGGGCTCTATACCGCCAGTATATTCTGATTCAACTTGACTGAAGGCATTATTTTTTCCCCCTTTATGCTTGTCTATTTCTAAAATCATTTAAGTACACAGAAATTTTGTTAGGTTGCAAATTTGCCCCAAAAAGAACAATTCCCGAAGGACAAATGCATTTTAACCTGATAATGATGCTGGTAGTGCTCAATCGGATTTGCTCAAATTTCTTCAGTATAAAATCAAAGGCGTACATAAGGGTAGGATTAGTGGGTTCAACCACCACCTCCATATATTTTTAATTTGTATCACATATATTAACTACTCGGCGCTTTTTGGTCCACGCATTTTTTAGAATGTCGCCTTACCTTCAACAAGAGAAGTCTGTGTATGATCTAGTCTACTAGTCAGAGGCACAATAAATTGGAAAATCGTATTCGGGAATTGGACAAATAAATGCTAAATAAATAGTTCTACGAGTAGCCACATCAGCTCCTCAATCCCTACCTGTGAAAAATATTCAACGTGCTTGTGACTTGAAAATTAATTGTCTAAAATAATGCCCAAATATTTGATGTGCTTCGCATAGGTAATCTGCTTATTTTATCTAATCTTAGTTTAAGCTGGTTACTATGCGGGAGCTTATTTCTAGTAAAAAGGGTGACAGTTAATTTAGAGAAGTTAAAAAGTAGTTTTATCTCTGATGCAAAGTTCGACAAAGCTGTAAGATAATGTCATTCGAGTTTTAACTCCAAATTCATATTTATCAATATCAGAGCTCTAGAGAACAATGTCATCTGAAAACATTCCAATTTATTTCAGAAGAAAGTACTTTCTCTACATCAGCCAAATGTGTAATGAAAGTGAGTCAACTTAAAAATGTTGTATTGAAATGTCATGGCAATCATGACTCATTTCAAAAGCAGCAATCATGATTTAATATATTGTTACGTTGATCGGGGTTCGAGGATTTTATGCAAAATCATTCGTAAACAACAAAACAGTTCTTTAAGAGCGCGATGAGTATTTATTGTCGAAAATCAATCCTTGAAATATAGGATTCAACAGCCAAGTTCATAGAATAAATATCAGAAGGATTTCACACCTTCAACAGAACTCAGACACAATTATCAGTGTTTATTTAACATACACGTACGTAAAAGATTATCCACAAACACCGCTCGTAATGTTGAACAGCCGAACTAATCGCTAGTCTTCACGATCAAGGCAAATCCAGTCACTTACTAATCGCTAGTCAAAACCAGACTGACTGTTGCGGTTGGTCTGTGGGCATCAACCGTAACAGTCAGTCTGGTTTTGACTAGCGATAAGTAAGTGACTGGATTTGCCTTGATCGTGAAGACTAGCGATTAGTTCGGCTGTTCAACATTACGAGCGGTGCTTGTGGATAATCTTTTATGTACGTGTATGTTAAATAAACACTGATAATTGTGTCTGAGTTCTGTTGAAGGTGTGAAATCCTTCTGATATTTATTATCTGATAGTCTTTGATGTGGAATTGGCGATGGTGGGATTTTTCTTTCTGCGTAGTTGCATGGCGATTGGTGAGACTGACTGTTGCGGCAGGTATCGCTCTATTTATAGCAGTGGCCGAAACTTCGAGAAAGATGCACTCGAGTCATAGATCGGGAAATTAGTGGATTTCTTCACTAATTTCTAGTTGAATCCAGAGGGGCCCGAACTCGCCAACTTGGTCACCAAAAATGATGCCAACTTGGCTCTACTGCCAATATTTCGCCAAGTTCCCATTGAATCGCCCTTATAACGCAAAGAACGGCGTTGCTTGTGAATATTATAATTTTATCATGAAATAAATATAGCATAGAGCAAAAAATGCATTGCACATCCAAATACAAATTATTTACATTATTTTATACAAAATTCGTAACAATATTCTTTTTTGGTAGGAAATTTAATACGGACTTATCTGGCAATCATCGTCTTTCTTTCAAATATTCAAAACTATCAATTTTTTTAAATAAAATTATTGATCAGTTGTTCTCATATGAATAACTACAGTAAAACAATTTTTTCATAGTAATGTAGGATACGTTTCATGCAGGGCAGAAATCCTAATAACTACATATTTCTGTTATCCTAAAACAGGGATTGCCAACCCTAGGCACGCGTGCTATTGTTTGGGACGGAGGAGTTCTTGAAGCGAAGACTTATAGAATATAATTTAAAAATATAAAAAATAACTTTTTTTAATATTTTATTAAAATACGATTGTCTTAGAAAAAAAACCCTTCAAAATTTATTTTAAACACAATTAATTGAATTACGATAGAAAATTATCATGTAAAGAATGCTCCTTCCTTGTTATGTGCGCTGGCTTCTTAAAGGAAGTGTACTCGCGAGATGTTGGAATTTGAGGGAGCGTGTGTTTTTTAAAATATTTCTGAAGAAAACAATGAACTGCCGGGTGAGTGCTTACTACTCAAGAATGAAGACTGGCAATGGAATTCAGCTTTTCTTACCGATATTATGCGACATTTAAGTAATTTAAATTTAAGATTACAGGGAATATATTGCATTTTTCCTACCTTAGTAGGTCATATCCTTTGTAAAGAAACTTTTGCATCTTTTGTCTTTGAAGAAAAACGATTAACATGTTCCACATTAATGCAGTAACTATCTACCAAAGTAACTAATGCTCCGAGCTATAGATTTAAAAATAAAAAATTCATTTTGTAGGATTCATTTAGTGCAAGTTTGAATGGTTTTCAAGACAATAAAAAAAAATACTGATTTTTTCATGAATCCTTTTTCAATTTCTCTACAAGATGTTAATTGTTATCCACCTGAAGTCCAAATCGGAATTATTAACCCACAACACCATACTAGACTTGAAAGCAAGTATAAGGAATTTATTTCAACTTAAGTGATCCAAATTATAATTTGAGCCGACAGGCAATTTTCCAAATTTACACGATTTGGCTGTCAGATTTTGTTGTAGTTTCGGATCAATATAAGTTCGTGAACAAATGCTTTCTATCACGAACCTAATGAAATCATAATATCGTTAAAATCAAACTGATATTCACCTAAAACAACCTGTTGTTGTTGCTTATGCCACCTGATCGACAGTAACATCAGATCAAGGTCCACGAAATTCATCGCGGCTAAGGGCTAGAATTTTACGCCTGTCGTTAGCCTTAGCTTTGAGCCCCATTAAGGTGACAGCACGATTTTGCTCGATACAACACGATAGATGGCGACACCATTCGGGTACTCGGCGGATATTTGGTGGCATCGAGCCCAGGCCTTCCGGTCTGGAGACCAATGCGCTAACCACTAGGCTACCCACAGCCCCTAAAACAACCCAATTTTTGTTAGCATTTTTAAGAATTGATCCTAATATACGATGACTTGGCAAAACAAAAACAAAAAAAAAACTACACATTTAAAGCCACATTAAGCATTTACTGACTGTTTAATAATAAATTAGAATTAAGTGTTTAAAGTTACTCATTTTTATTGCATAAACAAAAAAGTTTATAAAAATTAAGTAAAAGTTTATTAGTAATAAAATCTGAGTATTTATTATATAATTTTTAAATTTTCATTTCTTAGACTTGTATAAAAATATATGCTATTTGCATAAAAATCCCACAAGCAACATTTTTTTCACTTTTATATATCTTTTTGTTTGTTGGAAAAGTTAGAAGTGGCACACATAATCATTTATTATTAGATAGTGGCACTCTTACCAAAAAGGTTGGCCACCCCTGTCCCAAAAGAACACAAAGACACTGAAGATTTTGCTAATGCAAGTTTCTTAGTAAAATTAGCATACTTTTGAGATATTTTTGAATGTTTTGATTTGATGTGAGGGAAAAAAACATATATGCCTCTTTTAAAGCTTATGGAATAAATTAAAACTTATATTTTTAGTCCCTCTAAATTATTGAGAAGTAAAATAAAAGATTTGAATTAAGTTTATTTCTGTGTATTGTGGAAGATTCTGACATCAAATGGAGTAAATTTTTCGCAATTAATTGAAAGAGTTCGCAAGTTAATTTGAAAACACTTTGAGGAATAGCTTAAAATGAAAATATCAACATGCTTGCACAAATTCAGAATATTCATTTAATACCAACGTTTCATTTGAATTTATTTCTACTGAAGAATATTATCAAGTTATCTTGAGACAATGGTCTTAAAACAAGATATGCTCTCATAAAATTAACTAAATTTTAGGACTAAAAAAAAAAAATCATTTTCTAGAGATAAAAAAGCAGATTTTAATTCCCTTTTTGATTTCTAATATGTTCAAAGCTAGATTTTTATCAAATTTTGGCAATTGATGAGATAAAGAACAAGTATTGCACATGGAAAAGGAAATGCACATGTGTGGATGCCTTTAATTTGATTCCAAAATTTTAGGAAAATGCAGTGTTTAGCCCAGGCTCATATATCTTTAATTCTTAAATATTATAACACAATAGTAAGAAATATATTCATTATATGCCCATTAAAGTTTTTTTTTCTGGAGTTATACATGCTTTTTTTTGTGTGCTTTTATTGGTAGGGGCCAAGAATGCCATGGAAAAACAGTTTCAACAAAATTTATGAACCACTGGTTTATGGTTAGATGAATATTTACATTTTTGGAAGAAAAATACATTTAATTCAGTTATTTTTTAATAATTTTTTACAACACAAAAAACATGCATAATGGAATTTCTCTCTTTTTATTTAAAATATATTACAGGATAATAATAATTTGAAAATTATACTTTCTTCACACGTGCCAATCTTTTATACTTTGTAAGTCTTTCTGGTGCCTTTTTAATAATTTCTGGTGGCATGTAAGTATCTTCTGTTTTTGTCTGTTTTTTTAAAGATGCAACAAGTTCTTTAACTTTCTTCACCTCCTCCAAATTTTCATCTTCATTTTCAAAAAAGAAAAGCAACTTTTCTTTCCAGAATAAATATTTCTTTTTCTCTTCTATCACTTTTAATCTTTTTTCTTTGTCCAGTTCAACATTTTGTTTGTCATGAGCTAATTTACGCTCCCTTTCCCACTGAGAAAACAACTTTTGCTGAGAATGTATATCATCTTTTTCATTCTTCAAAACATCCTTTAAATGTGATTCAAGTAATGCTGTTAAAGACTCATCTTGAATTTTGCTTCCAGATTTCATTTTTTCAAATAATCCCTGTTAAAAAAAAAAAAAAAAAATTGTAAAACGAATTACAAATAAATTTATTTCTAAATAATAGTACTTAATTGATTCAACTCCAATTATTTTCTAAGAGACATTTTGCAATGCTTTTACTTTCTGCATTTCTTAAACTGCATGTAATTAAAAAGCAAAATTATGTTTATTTTGTTTTTAATGAAAATAGCTCAATTTTTTTATAATGATACTTCAATGTAATCAGTTGAGTTATAGTTATTGTTATAGAGAACATATAAACATATACGTTTTGGAATTGGTTGAACAAATTACACAAAAACAAAATAACAAACAGTGATGATTGGAGATAGCTGATAAGCATCAAAATAGTAAATTAGAGTTTGGTTGATTGTCAATTTATCAACATAATCAAGTGACAAAGTTATACTACAATTTAATAAAAGATTAAAAGTCCAGATGGTAAAAAATGAAAGATTTATATTAAAAAATTGGATGTAATAAGACATAATTATTAGTAAAATATTTGATTAAAACATAATCATTTTGTTCAAGATTTATTTATAGTTAAAATTCATAGATGAACTGTGAAAAAAACATATATATAATTATGCTTGAAATTTCAGTAATGCATATATATGGAAAATCATTCCTCAGTTTTCCAACAGAAAGCAGCAGCTTTGTTTCTGATGCTGCAGATCACAAAAAAAAAGGCAGTTAGACAGGAAACTCTGGCATAGGAGAGATGTCTGACCAAAGCTCTTGAGGAGAGACAACTGCTAATTGTCTGATCGCAAGTAGGCGATCAGATATTCTTTAAACATATGAGAGTCCTTTTTGTGTATTGACTGAGACTCTCTCTAACTCTTAAAAACTGTACCTGTACATATATTTCATTGAACCTCTTTCATATCTTTTGCATCCAATAAACAGATATTTTCTTATTCAAGTGGTGTGTTTGAGTAAACGAATCCAGCACAATCCACGTATGCAACATTTTAAATTACTCTATAAGGGTTAAATGAATTTTTTAAAAAAAATTCAATGAAACTTATTTAATTACCAAAAATCTCAAATATTCATGGATTCCCTGCATTAAATTTCATACATGCACCAGATTTTTAAAGTGAATACTAGAAACATTGCTTAAAATGAAAATGACATAGCTATAGTATGAATAAGTAAGATTAGATTTTTATGAACGTTGAACAGATGTTATATTAAATTAAGTTCACTGGAATGAAATTTCAATCTTTTATTAAGATCACATTTTATAAGTATTAATTTCAAAATAATATATATTTAAAACATTTTTTTTTTAATATTAGAATGCTTAATAATCATTATGGACACACTCCTTGGCATATGAATTCCGTTATATATAATAACATTATGACACCTGCCAAAATTATGATACAAGCATGTCCACAAGTTTTCAATATATTCTGATTTGATTGTTTTTAGAACTTCAATAGGTATTATCCAGAACTCAATCACAAATTATCATGACATCTACAGCAAATTTTTGTGTATTTAATTTATAACCATTCATTTATTAAAAAAAAAAAAACAGAATTTATATGTTTTCATTTCTTTAATATTTTATATTCTATAATAAATGTATCAGCTTTTAATAAAACTATATTCAATAAGTTTTGGAAATAAAATTAACTTTTTGAATCTTTTCTACATAAATATACATTCATTATAGGCTAACTTCATAAATAATATATCAAATTAAATTTATATAACAAATGGATTCCTACATCAAATTTATTCAACAATTTTTCTTTAGTTTTTTCTTCATCTTCAGGTATTTCATCAATCAAAGCTTTTGTTTTTTCAATCTGCAAGATTAAAGAGGGGAAATTAGGTTAATTCTAATATCCCTTTAAGTTGGGCTTCATAACAAACCAATCAAAAGAACTCTAAGTATGTAGAATGTAGAACTAAGCATGTAAGAAATCTAAGTATGTCAATCAAAGATGTCAATGAATTACTTTTATGCAAATTGTAACAATATTTTTTCATATATAAAGATTAAATAATAAAAATAAAAGTTACTTAAACTAAACACAGTGAAACAACAGCTTATAGAGGGTCAAAGCCTACTGTGCCCATCTCAGTTTTCATGACCTTGAGTGGTCAGTTTGACAAGACTGACCCCTAGTGTTTAGTCCCTAAGCAAGCTTGGTACTCATTTATTAGTCCACTGAAGAGATGAAAGGCTAAGTCGACCTTACCCAGCCTTGGGTTTGAACCAAGGAGCTGCGGTGTGGAAGTGTGATATGCTACCACTCAGCTACTGAGCTTCAAAAATTACTTTCCTCAGCTGAATTTTCCACTAAACAAATCTATTTAGGTATTTTTTTAGGATAACAATTTTATGCTTGTGTCAAAGCACCAAATGCACAGATGCAATGTTTTTTTCTCATCATTAATACCTGATTCTTAATATCATTTCAATAACAGAAGAATATCTTCGTTTTTGATTACACAAAATACTCTTTTGGCTTCTTACTTGCTTCCTTTAAATTGATAGCAAAGAGCATAGGAATGGAGTTTAAATAGTGAGTACTTCTTGTTTATGATGCAAATTATTTAATAAGAAATAACTTTAATGATTTTATATTATATTAATAACATAAGCATTCAGTATGGATTTTTTAAAATTAGTCCATGTCACAACATATTGTGAGAATTTCAAATCATCACAGAAAGAATAGAATATTTTTAAAAACTACCAGAAAATTAGCATGATGATGATATTATTGAAATTAACATCAGATACAGTTTTTTCTTTTCAAATTTAAGTAAAGTTAGTTTGACAAGGTAGGAGAATTGACTGTTTATTAGCATCCCACTCAAAACAAAACATTAGTGCTATTGATGACAGACCTTGCAATTATGAACCAATGTCAAGAGTCGAGGATGATACTTGAGTTGGAAAAACAGAACGCTGACCTATGACTTGATGGGAATATCATTGGCCATATGAATTTGTGACCAAGAGCACTCCGATATAAAGGTTGGGGGAGGGAGCATCACAATCTTAAATCTCAAGGAGGGGAGGGGGAACCACACTATCTTTTGAAAATTACATTAAAAAATAATGAAAGTGTGTGTGCTAATAACTTCTGATAAAAATGTATAAATAAGGCAATAATTTTCTTTAAAAAATTAAACTATTAAAAATAATGCTGTAAATTATTTTAGTAATCTCTTTTATATAAAAGATACTTTTACACAAAACTAAAATACAGATATAAATCCTGAAATACACACATATATTGAATACAGTACATACTAATTAACAGATGAAAATTATTAATCTTATGAAAAAAAATAATAAGGGTTTTCAATTATATTTTATCTATTACTTCACAATAAATTATTCAAAGAATAAAATATATGCAATTATTACACACATATTTTAATACATGTACACTTTCATTAATTTGAACAAATAAATATTATATATGAAATTCATAGTAATTAAAACAAAATCAAATAACTGTAAAAAATCTGTTTTTTTTTTATTTTAAAGAAATTTGATAGTTAATACTTACTGCTCCATTTAACAAACTGCAATCCTTTGAATCAGCAAAAGTATTTAACAAAGCAGAAGCCTTATCCCATTTATCAAACATAGCAAGTCCAATTATTTGATAAGATCTGCTTAGGATATTGTCTGTTTCACGTGAAAGTAGATACAGTGTTTTACCTATTAGATGTTTTGGTTCTGTTATATCGAAGTGGTCATCAAACCAATAGTTTCGTAGAAATGGTACTCTTACATGTTTCTGAAAAAAGTACACACATTTATTTTCAGCCGAAATTAATATTATAAAGAAATAAGAGCAATTTTAAATGTAACAATTTATATAATTCTGTTACATTGTCAAAATTAAAGAAATAATAATAAAAGAAATAATAATTAAAAAAAACTTATTCAAAAAACTTAATAATCAAGAAACCTTCAACAAATAATACAAGAAAAATTAATTAGAACTTATTTATCCATCACTTAAGCACTTCACTATTTTTGAATTAATATAAAATTATATATTTAAAATCATACCACATCTTCCTCATCATCATCCACATTTGAGTTATTTTTTTCTTCTTCAGTATTTTCTTCTTTAGGATATAAGGAATCCATAGAACAATTATTAATAAACATTTGACATGAATATATTCCAAGCACACAGCTTATTTTATTCCTAAAATCTTCTTGCAACATCATCAATATTGCAGATTGAGCTGCCTCTGAGGAAGGAAAAGACATTTCAATGACACATTAATCAGGGAAAAAATTAATTTCTTAAGAAAATGTTCTATATACTCTAAATGAGAGGCCTATATATTCTAGATCTCTCTTTCGAACATACTCTAGATGAGAGATACTAAAGAAATTTGGATAAAAAAAAAGATTGAAAATTGTATAGTTTAAAATTTGGAAGCTAGAATATGGTTGCAGACTGAAGACTGCTTGGTGAAGTTAGAACCAGTTCTATGGTCCATCAGCCTGCCACTTCCAGCTTTTAGTACAGAGCAAAATTCTAAAGAATATAATGGATAGATGTTCTGAATTTATTACTAATAAAAAAGCCATTTACCAAAAAAGCACTCAGAAATTCTGCTAACTAAGTTAAAGAACTATAAACTAGTTATTGCTAGATTCAGTGACTTACATACAAGATAAAAATTTCAAAATGAGACATATTTGTAGCACATTTGTTAATCCTAAAAGAATATTAAATTTAAGATAAACTAAAACTAAAATTATATATGACAGGTTCTGAGCCTGCCAGGAAGGAATATCAGTCATCTTTTTTAAATAATTCAATCTTCATTGCATGAGGGTTAAACTTTTCCAAGACAGCTGCCCATTGGCCCTTAAATCCTTTAACAAATAACACTGATGCAGTAAGGAGACACCAGTTCATCCCACTTGATTATTCTTTGCCTAAAACTTGGCTCACTCTGCTTTTAAATAGCCCAACTCACTTCAAAGTCCAACATGTTATTAAAGAGTTTGCTCTGTTATAATTGATTACTCCCTTAAGATTTAAATTTAACTTTCCATACAGATCTGACATATATATAATTCTAAACATATCAGAAGGCAAGTTAAAAAGATCATAACATGAAGTTTAGTAATAAATATTTTATAAATCAAAATGCACACAATTTAGAACCTTTCTCTCATTTGTAAATTATGATACTTAGGTTGAATACAACTTTTAAACATTTTCTCAGGTATCCAGACAGTGGGAAAAACCTTTTCTAAAATAGAATTTGAAAAATAATTACTTTTATTAGATAATTTCGTATATTTTGTTCAATTTAAAAAAGAGAACCATTTAAATATTGGAAGTTCACATAATAAATAAAAATCATATTATGAAAAGCATATGCATCTTGAATAGTATTTGAAAATTAGCTACAGCAAGTAGTTTTCCACAACATTAATATATTTATAAAACAAAAATACATACTCACAGTTTTATTTATCTAACATTAAATTTAGGATCATATGTCAACTGATGACTACGCCAATTACACACATACATTAAGTGCAAATATATTTACATCTGACTAAATTAATTCATTAATACACAATTCTTCAATTTTATTCTCAGGAATAAAATTTAATCCCCCCCCCTTTTTCCATGAATAAGATTTAAATCTACCATTTGATTAACTAGAATGGGATACAAACTAGATTTTAAAATGTATTGAGAACAATATGTTCACTCCATTCTGATCAATAATTGAATCTAACAACTCTAATACAAGTATGAATTGCAATTTGTACTTCTGTACTTTGTTGCCCCGTATTCAGTTTTCCCAATATCAGTCCTTAATTTTCGTTTTAAATATTTATTATGACGACACACAACACACAAACAATTAAATATAAATTAAAAACTACTATTTTGTGCATAGGCACACCCACCGATTTCGGGGTTTCGTTATCGGCCAAAGTTGTTTACAGACTGACTGAATCCCCCATTGGTTAGGGAAGGTTCACACATATTTCCCTTTAGGGATTACTGAGAAGCAATCTGCGACACTCTTTATTGTTGAATTATTATGAAGTACTTATTTGGAAATTGCATAAATTCTTCATCCAGTTACATCTCTATTATAATGTGATCTTTCTTTGATAAATCCTCTCACTATAGGTGAGTTGATAATTTAATAATTAAACAATACAAAACTATAAAAGTTTAATGGTATTTATTATATTTATATAAAGTGCTTCTTTTACACTTAATATATTTAATATTATACTTAAAGAGAAATATTCATTTAGAAACAGATTTTGAGAAAAATAACCATGCTTTCATTTCAGGAAAAGTGGAATGGAAAGCAAAATGTTTAGTTTGCATTCCAAGAGCTAACATCACAGAAGTAATAAATCATGGTACTAATGATTTGGAACCCCATATCAAAATAAAGAAATACAGGAAAATGTATTAGAAAAACATTTTTTACAAATTCAACAAAAAACACCTTTTTATACAAAGCTCATTACCAAGCTGAAAAATAATGCAAGTGCAGCTAAGGGTGTTTGTACCTTCCATACCATATCACATAACAATTACAAAACTATGGATTGCACGCTCAGAGTTCTGAAACAAATGTTCAAAATTCTGAAATCTCTTACTCACATAGCAAAAATAAAAAGCCATATTAAATTTAATATTATCTTCTCATATTGTCGAATGAGTGTATCATGGAATGAGTGAGTTCAAAGATCTTCAAGATACTCAATTTTATTGTTTTCATAGATGTAAACATAATAATGTGAAGAATTTTCACATTGTTTATTACTTTAATTAGACAAAAAAAGTTTCCTAATTAGTTAACAACTAGCTGGAACAATTACAAAATACATTAAAAGACTCTGAAAAATCTGGAAATACAAAATAAGTATAAAGCATTTGGAAAAGACAACAGCAGCATAATGTTTAGTGATTGTTAAAGAAGTGATATTAATCTTGTTTCTGTTAACTTGAAGAGATTTATTAACAAGTCATTTTTTTATGTGGCTTAATTCCATCATCCCACATCAGCTTCATAGGCAAAGGAATTGATCAAATAAACTACAACTTACACTGACTGATAATGGAAATCTTTGATTATTTTTCCATTTATATGATCTGGGTTGAAAGACTAAAAAAAAAAAAAAAAAAATCTGTAAATTTGTTGAATACCATTGCTTAGCAAGATACTATTGGCTTTTGTTATTTTCAACTGATCAGAAACTTGTAGAAATATTTTCTGCATTTAAGCCACTCTCTTGTCTCTCCTCTTCCAACAAGCTTTAAAAAAATTCTTTTGCTTTTAATGTGAAATTTATTTATTAGATGTTCAAATTCTTACTTAATATTTACATATGTGTAACAATAATTTAGAAACAGGTTAATCTCCAAATTACATCTAGCATATATTGGAATTTTATTATATAATGGATTAAAATTTTGATCTCTTCAAACAGTTTTCATCCAAGATAAAATGGTTTTCATGATTTTTAAACAATAGGGAGATGATTGTTAAACTGTGCAGCATAAATTTTTTTAAAGTGAATGCTGAGAATATTTAGATAATTTAACTATTAAATTAACTTAACAGCTTCATGTGATAAAATTTGAAGATTTGTCTTTGAATAATAATTAAAAAATCCAATAAATTTTTGTTCATTAAATGGATTAAAATGAATTTTTTAAAGTTCATAGGAAGGTAGAATACATTAAAGGTGGTGCAGTTTCTTTTTTTGCAATATCAGCTCATAATGCTTGAGTATTAAAATTATTTTCTGCAATTCTCAGGCATAATGAACTAGGAGGAATATACTGATAATTGATTTTTTTCAAAGGAATATAACCAGGAACAAAATATAATTTACTAAAAAACAATACTAAAGAAAAGAAAATCTTAACACTATAGTCACTGTTTTTTTTGGGATGCCCTTATTAAGATTTAAAAATGTAAAACAAATATACATAATTTCCACTTTTGACAACCATATATAAATTTTAAACATTAATGAATGCTACACCCTTACTAATATAAAAAGTAAATATCAAAAAAGAAAAACTTAATTGAAAAAAAGCTATATAATTGTTAAAAAAAAATCCCCCCCCCAATTTTATAATAAATTACAAAAGAGAAGAAAGAAAAGTATTAATTTGGGGAGCAGGAACAATATGAAAAAGTATCCTGTTTCTTGAACTTACATCGTTATATCTGAAAATATAATTTTTAGATATAAAGACATATACATTAGTCAATCAATAAGTTCCACTTGCAACAAGATTAATACTAGTTTTAAAAAAAAGGGATTTCTGATACTGGATTTTCATTTGAGTAACAAAGACAGTTGCTACATAGTACAACAAAATGGCATGTCAGCTGGAAATTTATTTCAGTATCAAAATTATGTGGAACCATGCAATTTTTGTGCAGAAAAGGCACAATTGTATGGAAATTCATCATTAATTCATAATAATGAATGGCTCACATGCGATGTCACATTCAAACTTAATGGAACAGTACAAATAACTTGAAGGAAGCAGCACACACTAGATCAATTTGGAAAAGTAAGGAAGATCAATGCTGTCAACCACAAAATGCCTTGTACCCTAAGTGAACCATGATTCTTACAAATCACAAATTGATCATTACACAGAAGTTGGAAATATATATTGGTGGTGATTATTAAATCATACAACACAAATTGGATTGTCTCAAACTATGTGCCTGATCGGTTCCTTGCTTATTTAGTTTCAAGGACAAAGGAGTAAGGTTTGACATTTGATTGAGATATCATAAAGTTAAGGTCAAGAAGGTGATGAAGAAGCCACACTATTAGGGTGTGGCTCATAAGATCATTTCATTTCATCCCAGAAATTAAATGATCTTCAATGTTTAAGAGATATTCATCACCACCTGTGAAAACAAAATTCAAAATTGTCCCACTGATCATGGCCACTGTAGCACAAATCTGTGAGAAACAAAAGACATGAACATTTAAGCAAAGACATTACTCCCTTGCAGAACATCGTATAAGGCATGTGCAATACAGAATTTGCTTCAAAAGTTCAGAAGGAAAGTCTGGCAGCATACTATGTATGGTCTTAATCTGGCACCTTACAATTGCCATGTGTCTGGAGGTCTAAAAGGCATCTGGAAAGTCCCATTTTGCCAACAATGAACAGGTTAATGATCAAGACAACTGTTCTATGCTGGTTCAATAATTAAAGAGCATATTTCTGTTATCAGGTCACTGAATGATAAGTGCAGCATTTTGACCAATGTTTATGACAACTTGGTGGTTATGTAGAGAAACAGTTTGGAATATGAGTGTCACATTACATTGTATTTCCTGTCTCAACAGTATAACTTTTTGAACATATGATCATTTTTTAACACAAATTTTAATATGATTTATACCTATTATAAAGCAATAGGTATAAATCATAATTTTTTTTGTCAAATTATATTAATTTGTATAAATAAAAAGATAGCCACAAAAATCGGTTTCATAATGTTTCTCTTACAAACATTTTCAGACTAATTATAAATGTGTCAAAATAAATAAAAAATTACCTGGATACATTTTTTCTTGTAAAAATGTGCTCATTAAAACATTATAAGAATAAAAATCTGGAAAGACACCATAACTTTCTCGATCATTTAATATTCTCATTAATGAATCATATTGCTTGAATTTTAAAAATGCTTTAATGACAGCATAAGTAGTTGATTCCATCATTTCTATAGCACGTTTTGTTCTTCGAAACCTAAAATATCAAGGGAACTATAAACACAGAAAATATATGAAAAAAAATAGATTAAATAAAACCAGATTTATTTAGAGTCAAATCTAGAGAAATTTAGAACATTTATCATCTTTAAAAATTGCTTTAATTTAAAACTTCACACAATTACCACAAATTCTTTGTGTTACATGGGAGTTTAAAAAATACATTACTTAATAATAAGTGTACCTTTTTATAACAGAATTTTTTTTAACAAATTTTAAATATGTTTGTATTAAATGATGTCCTCCCCCCCCTCTAATTTTAAAAATGTAAAACTGAAAAAGTTAATATCATTAAAAAGTGTAGTTTACTAAACACAGTTATGATATTACAGTTTACGTATTAGGAATTATGATCGAAAATCTCTAAAACTAAAATTCCAGTTCCCATAAGTAATTCAGGAAATATTTTTAAAGGAAGTCCCAATTTCAGATTTTTCAACATTTATATTAATTTATAATTTAACTATGCATTTATAATTTATTAGTCACAATGTGTTCCAAGGGGAAACTATTAAGAATTGCTCCCTCTAAAACAATCCAAGATACTGTTTCCAATCTTAATCAAATATCTCTGGAATTAAGCAAAAAATTCAAAAACACATTGAATTATATGCTAGAAATTGAATAATTTGATAAACTAGGATTTGGAGCCATTGAAAAATTGGAACATCAGATCATTTTCTACCAAATTAAGAACAAAAATCAGATTTTATCAGTGGGAAAATGTTTAAAAATTTATTAGTTATGTTAATTTGATTTCATTAATTCATCAATAGTGTAATATAGTTCACTATAAGCAATTGACCCAGTGATATACCAATTTCATCCATTTATAATGAGTTTGTTAAACTAAGGATGTCACTTCCCCTTTTTTTGACAGTATAATAAAAAAACTTTTGTAACTTTTCGCTTAACTGAACTAGTAATTATTTGTAACATTTCAAGGAGTACCAAACTATGATATTAATGGAGCAAATGATTAAAATAGTTATTAAGTTCTTAAACCAGAATTTTTTTTGCTATAGATCCCCCCCCCCTTTTTTTTACAAATGTAGATTATAGTGTAAATAAATAGCTTTCATTTCAAATTTGATTGAAATCCAAATATTATCTCTAAGAGTTATTTAAGGAAAGC
Source organism: Trichonephila clavata (assembly GCA_019973975.1). Classification (NCBI taxonomy): domain Eukaryota; kingdom Metazoa; phylum Arthropoda; class Arachnida; order Araneae; family Nephilidae; genus Trichonephila; species Trichonephila clavata. The sequence goes on from BMAO01031769.1 coordinate 95,645, forward strand.
CTTCAAGGGACCAAATATTAGATTGCTTCTCTGTGTCAATATTTATAATATTTCCTGTTTCTAATGATAATTAAATTGATAACTATAAACTGTAAATCAGTATAAAGCTCTTTAAAACTCAATTTCTTATAACTGATGAATATTTCCATAAAAAAATGGAATAAAATATTTGATTAGCAAATTTTATTTATTATATGTTTTCCTTTCTAACTGCATTCTAACACTACTATCATATTAATTTTTCAATTCATTATGTTTTTAAAATGTGGAGGGAAAAGCTATTATCTAAAAAACAAAAAGTAATGTAAAATATTTTAAACATTCATTTAATATTAATTATTCTACTATAGTTGAAAACCTATGAATTCAAATATTTTCCAACAATATTTAGTTTAAATATAAAATGGGGGGGGGGACAAGAATTTTTAATAGAAATGTTTTATTTTAAAAGTTAATTTGCAATGTTGATTAAGTAATCTATTAAGAATATAATTGTCATTATGTGTTTAATAACATAACATGGATACCAGCTTTATCTAACAATGAGAATTGCACAAATTATTGGGGTGTTTCCTTTTTAACAACTGCATTTTGAAAATTATTTTCTTTCATAAAATTTTTACCTGTACAACAAATGCTCCAATTCATCAAGTTCAGATTTGTTTTGAACATTATTTGCAAACTGAAAATGAGATAAGTAATTGTATTAATTAAAAATAAATTTAAGGAAAACACCACAACTAATACTGGAAAACTGTATTAAAACAAATTTAAATTTCAAAACATATTTATACTTTTTAAATATGATCTTACATTTCACATTTTCAAGTGAATATCTACATGTGTTATAATATGACAAATATTAAAAGTATGAATCAGAATTTCCGATGCGTTGACTTTAACAAATATTTGACTTATATTATGACACTAAGTTTAAATTAATTTAGTTTTCTAAGATAGCTAATACATACATAATTTTCAAAATTTAAAACTAATCTTATTAAGCTAGACTTTTGTTCATCAGTACCAAGTATTGTAGACTTATTACTATTTGTATAACTCACATCAATTTAATGAAATCTTTTTAAAATCAAGAAGATAGTGATCACATTCATGAGACTGTACTGTATATAGTTAAATTAGATGCTTTTGAAGCTTTTTAAATAAACACTTCTTAGCAGAACAACAATAACCATTGAGAGTTTCACAAAAAAATTAACATTACAAAAATAAATGAATTACTCACCAAGTCTATGTCAACACCACTAACAAGTCTTTTTGTGCCAAATTTTTTATCAGTTTCAATAAAATACTGATCTGAAAAATTCAAATTAAAAGGGATATGCTTAAACTAAGAAAATTACATACAATTTAGTAATTTGTAAATAAGTGAAGAAAAACATACCCATATTAATGCTTTTTAAAAGAGGATTTTCAAGTCTTTTTTGCCACAGCTGTTCACATGAGTAATTTTCTGATAACACACTTCGCACAGCTTAAAAAAAATAGTATGAATAAAACATATGAAGACAGTTTCCTTTTTATAAAATATTGCTATAAAATATTTATTTTCATAATCACATCTACTAACTGAAAACCTTTTGGAGATGAATGTAATACATGCACAGAACCAAATGACACTAGAAGCCAGGTGAACAGCAGTTTGAAATGATCTACTAGATAGGTGCATCATTTATGCATTTTCAATCATCAATGCTAAATTAGAATCTTTTTTTATGGGACCAGATAGGATTTCATGTCCCCTAGAGTTTTATTTTTTTAAGAGTTAATTATTTTAATTCTAGAGTTCACTTAGTTTAATTAATCAAATCTTTAGATTGCTGATCTCATATCTGTCAAATTACTTCCAATTCTGATGATTTTCATACATTCCCAAGTGAAAAATATAAAATAAACAAATTCTGCTGATATACAGCTGTATCTTCATGTGTTACAAACATTGGACAATTCAAAACATTTCTAATTTCTCTTGAGTGTGTGTGTGTCTTTCTTTTCCTTTGGGAAGATAAGGATGAAGCCCTGGTTTTAAGAATTTCCATTTATATTCAGTTTGCTTCCTTTGATGGTAAATATATATGTTTTTTTCAATGGGTTAAGAGAATCAAACTAAGATTGTAATGGATAAAATAAAAAAATGTAACACAGGAGTAATAAACTTGAAAGATGAATAAGCCCATGAATGATGATTCTGATTTATTCCCACTTCATAATTTATTAGACTCATTCAATTAAGGATTTGAAGCTGCATAAATTTACTGGAATTACAGTAATAAATTTAGCTATGATTTGTGGGAGAGAAATTGATTTTTCACCATTTTTTATGATGATATAATAAGCATAATAGTTAAAATTAATAATTTATATGAACAAATGAGGAGAGAAGAACCATCTTTTTTAAAATTAGCAAAGTTTGCACCTGTAGATGAGTCTAAGATAAGGGTATTCCAATGATAAATTATTTTAATGGTCATAATTAAAAAGTTCAGCCTTGACATGTATTTTCCAATTGATAAAATACTAGTGATGCTATTCTTCAAAAGAATAATCTTTTGAGATGCTTTTTTGATTATAATGTTGTTTCTGCATCTCACATTTAACAGTAAAGCAAAAATGACAAAGGTTACATAGAATTTTTTACTGAAATTTGCAGAACAAGTTTAAAACACCTTACACACCTGAAAACAACATATGAATAGTCAAGTCTCTTGTTGCTTGAAAAGGACATCTAGTATTCCTTTCACATTTACCATCAAAAAGGTCCTGCTTTGGTATCAAAATATATTTACTCTGCGGATCAAATTCTGGATATGTCTGGAGTATTTTTTAATTTACTGCAGCAGAGACACAACAGTTAAAAATGGTTCGTATGAATTAGTAGTAAAAACATTGACAGATCTATCTGCAAAGGCTTTAATTTAAATTTAAAATGGTTTTTCAACTCACCATCCTTTGATGAATACTTAAATTAGTCAAAACAAATATATGTGGTAAAGTTCTTAAAATAAGGGAAGGAATGCCAAAAGAATTTCACATAAACAAGTTAAAAAAAAGAAGTGCTTGATAAAATGCAAAGAAAAAATAAGAGCATGATTGTCTTCAAAGAGAAAAGAAAGATGTTTTTTGCTGTCTACTATACATGGTCCAGGTATGGGTGATACAGGATGAAATGATAGGTAAACCGGAAGAGAACATTCTAAAGTTGAAATTTCTATCAGGATACCATCAGATTTCTTACAAAAGTAAGCTTTGGAATTGTGCTGAAGATGTATAGTATTAATTATTAGAAAAGTAATGGCTAGAAACAAATTTTGATAATTGTATTTATGTTTTAAGCCCATGCACCGGTAATCTTTGGAAAATTTCAATTGACCTTCGGTGAGTGAGAGTTATATTACACACACAATCACACTATAAAGCAATTATTGGTGATGGATCTCATAATTTTGAACCCCAGTTAAGTGACAAAGACAACACCTGAGCTGGCACCTCTTTCTTGTAACTATCACACCACACCAACAAGAAGACACTGAGCCTCAACAGGTTTAATATGTGCATCAGCCCCCACTACAAGGTGGGTCTTCAATGGCATTAGGCTTGAAATGAGACGATGACCACAAGCTAGTTACTATAACCCCTGTAATTACTGACCTTTGGTGACTTTTTTTGTGAAATTTCAACATATTTCAGCAATTGTTTTTGGGATGATGTGAAACTGCCTATCATAACTTACACAATCTTTTGTGGTAAATCTCTAGCAATATATTGCTGGCAAGGAGTTAAAATGGAAGTATTTAACTTTCCTCTTACGGAGAACGTTTATCTAATTCCTGTTGATAAGCTGAATAAAATAAGGCTAATTTGTGATCAAATTAATAAAAGTTCTCAGAAGTTTAGAGTTGTTTGCTTTTAAGTCAGTACTGAAAAGTCAATGGTGCCATGTTATAAATATTTTGCTTACCTCACAACTATCCTTACAATAATGAAATATCCAGTAAAAAAAAAAAAACACTAATGGCAAATTCCTGGGATTATGATAGATACAAAACTTTTGAAAGGCATCATTTACCCTTTTCTAATCGAAGATTTGAAAAATCTTTTACAACTTATGACCTCTGAAACATACTAAGGAAAAATAATTTCAAAACTATTTGGGAGAACATAACTAAATGCAGCAATATGGAACAGATAAATGATATAGAGGGCAAGGCAAGATGCAAATTTTATTATATCCCAGATGGGAGTTTTCATCTGTGTTGATGAAAAAACAATGAAATAATCACAGTAGCATATAACCATCTTATCCATGAGCCTGTAGACAAAATGAAGATGCTGCATTTTTGCAAAAAATTATCTTGACATTCCTCAGTAAAATATAAAGAAAAAATAAAACTATGATATGAAAGGAGTATACTTAATTTACATCACACTCTGAAGCAAAATGAAGACTAGTGGTACAACATATCACATAATTTTAACCGTGATCAAGTGACAAGGATGACACCCGAGCTGGCAATTTCCTCTCCAAACTTCTACAGCATACAAACAGAGGGACTTTGAGCCTTGATAGTATTAGCTCCTGAACACGGAAGGTTCAATGGCACTAAGACTTGAACTTGCAACTCGACAATATTGGCTATGAATTCACAACCACGATGAATTATGCCAAAGTTCAAAGTTTTGAGCCACAATCAGATGAAAAGGTCAACAAACACACAGGACTTTACTCTTTAAACCTCAACACTTTACCCTAGTTAAACTGTTTGCTAAAAAAATCATTGTCAAACTCTTCATACAGTAAAAAAATTCAAATTCTTATTTTTTAAAATTGCATTAAAACTATTCCTTCTGTTTATTGCTCTAAATAGTACAGATGAGAAATACAATTGTCTTTACTTTACAATTCTAAAAATAAATGTGATAAATGATCTACAATTAAAGGTTTGATTTTTAAAAATTTTTAGTTTCCAAGAATGATCTGCATTTTTTAAATTTTTTTTAAAAGATTAGATTAATGCCTTTATTTGAGAAATCACAATACAAGAATGAATGACTGTAGTATTAAAAGGTCCATGATAACGAATAATTGGTTTGAAAAAAGCAAGTTAAATATGATCCATATTAATGGTAACAAGTATGATTAATTTGGAAGTGCATGGACAATGTTGGAAGTCTGCAAAAAGTTTAATATAAAGTAAAATATTAGTGACTTATTTATATTAATAGAAAAGTTAAAATAAAATGATTTTTACATTAAAATTTTAGAGTACAATATTACATATTGATAAATAAAATATAAGTAATGTCAAGTGTTACATGGTGAAAGTCAAAGCGATCTTGGAAGCATCCATCTATGCGGGCTAAAATAGGAACAGAATTTTCTCACTACATGCAATAACTTGTCTAAAATGTGGAAGTATAAAAGAGTTGTGCATCTAAAAAACAGTGCAGTTTTGTGATGATCCTGAGATGTTAAGTGAAAGCAACATATTTTCCTTTTTTTTTATAACAGAAAGCAGTATTATTTTTTATATTGTCAACAAAAAAGAATGCTACACAAATGTAATTGATATTTTGTACACAAGTTTATTAACTAAAGGGAACTTATGCATGGTGCAAATTTGGCTGCAGTGACATTAATATGTAAATACCAAGTTATATTTTTGTTAAAGTTCATATGTAAAAGTTTTTTTCATAATATTTATCAATATCGTTTGTATTCATCATTTTCAGGGCATCAAAATTAAATTAACTTTTCTAAAATGTATTGAATCAGTTACTTCACTTAGGAGCTCATAATGAAATTTTGGTATAAAACAGAGCCAATGGGAACAGTAAGTTTAGAAACTACTCTGATCTAGTGTTCCATATATTTTATCTCCTATACAATAACTTTTATTGAAATTTTTACTTTATATGTTCAAAGGAAGAACTGAATATAAGCAAAGTGTTCATGAATTTTATGAACGTGGTTTAATGTGCAGACATATATGGCATTACATGACAAAACCATATGAAAACTGGAAAAGTTTTGTTTTTGTCTAAAAATATGTTTAATTAATCAAGGCTTTTTGTGATTGGACACAGATACCCTTAAATTGAAATACCAATAAAATCACATAAGTAATGAATACGAGACTGAAAATGTTAGGATAACTCTCCAAATATATGTAATTTTTATGAAAATACTTTTTACTAAAATTATGTACGACAACTTACATTTTTTAAAAAAGAAATGAATGAGATGGACAAAAACCCCCTATAAACTATAAAAATATCCCATGAAGAAATAAGAATTCAAATATTTCGATTTATGAGTTGAAACTTCATTAAAAAAGTGAAAATAAATTAATCGGAAACTTAAAATATGGAAAACCGATAAAAATACAAAATAACTCACTAATTTTACGTTTTTTTAAAAATATGTGAGATGTATTTCCTTATTTATGTATGATACATTTTTATTTAATGCTTATGTAATTTGAGTATTTTTTCACAAACCTGATATTTGTGTCACATGAAATTTCGATAGAATCCTATGTCTCAAAAACCGTGATGGAAACATTTCAAAAAATAAAAAAATTAATATCTTAGAAGAAGAGAGTTGCACTATATATAATTCGAATTCACATGTAGAGAAAAAAAATTAAATAACCACATCTGAACAGACGAAGTGCCGTTCATAACACATGGAACGGATTAGCACTGAGCGATTTAGCGGATCACTAATGTAATCGATTCACATATCGCAATCATTACATTTAGTTTCTTTTTCTTTTGTTTCTGAGGACTTTAGCCAGTGAAATTTGTCGAATCACTAAATGAAAATTTTTAAAAAAGATGATCGGATAATTAATTAAAAAAAAATCATTTTGAAATTCGGATAAATTACCCTTGAAGTTAATATTCAAATAGAAACTGATCAAAGTCAATTTAAAATGAGCATTGCACCGTAAACTCTTTAGACAAATTTAAAGAAAATCATTTTTAAATCAATATTAAAACTGTACAAAATTTAAAATCTAGCAGTTGCAAAGATTGCATTGAACTGATGAACCGGTTCTCTGATTGTTGCAAAACAAACTCTTGCGTTGATATGTTTGTAAACAGTAGCGTAATTAAATTCATAATTTGTGCAATTTCACACTTGCAACTTTCATACTTTTTCCCTGCATGTGAAGATTGAGTTATAATCACATGAAAATCTGTCAAACAGAAAGAAAATTAGTTTTGTAAAATAAATATATAATTGTGTGAATTTCAAATATGTCGTGTATTTACGCTGTTGGCTTATCTAAATACGAAGATAAAGGAGTTTGCGGATTGAAAGAGGTATAAAAGCATTGCTTTGCATATTTTGCCAGAAAATGTAATACTTTATTTGTGATTTACGAAACATTAATGCTTTTACTTTCCCAGAAATCGATTGGAAGATTTAATAGGAAGTAAGGATTATTGAAAAGTTTATATAAGCGATAAAGGAAAACACTGTCTTTATACTATTTAAAACAGTTACAAATAATGTTTCAATTTTGTGTGTTGACTGATGTAAACAAAATCTAAATCCAGAAGTTGTGATACAATTTCAGTATAAAGGCCTTTGATCGGCAATGTTTTATTTGTAACAATTTACTTCTTGTATGTATGAGGATTGAAATTGTTTTTGCGTTCACACTTTTATGCAATAATATCATGCATATCTGTAAGCTGAAGATTTAAAAGAAATCGTAATACTGTTTCATATAATTCAAGAATTTGAATTATATGAGATTCATAAAGATTATCTTGTTATTTTAACTAATTCTTATAAAACTAAATTAAAGTGCAAATAGGGGGCATTTTGAAAACATTAATTTTCTCTAAGGATTTAGCTAATACATCTGTAAAAAATAATCTGAGAAATTGTATTTTAAACCAAAACTAGTTCTTACTAAAGTATTATTTTTATTACTCTAAAAGTATTAGTAGTAATTCATTTTACATTATATGCAACTTTACTGAATATCATTGGAATTTTATCATTTTGGTTGAAATTATAGGAAAAAAATATTAAAAATAAGTTGTGAATAACTTCTAATTTATTTCTAAACTTGAGATTTTGCAAATTTCATTAAATAAATCAGCATCTTCATTGACAGAAGATTAAACTTTTGTATTCATATCTAGAAAATATTATATCCATCTCGTTTGAAATTATGCTACTCAAATTAAATAAACTGGAGTGCTTTTCCATATTCCAAAAAATAAAAAATTTATTTCAGTAACCATATTTTGGAAAAATCAACCATGATTTTAAAATGTTCTGTTATTAGATTAGCTGATCAATTTCTTTAATGTACTAAAATATCTCTAATATATTGAAAATTATAAGCTTTCTTAAACATACAAGTATATTTTTAATTGAAATGTTGTAGTTTTTAGAAATTAATTCATGTATTTCTAGTATTAATAATTTTTTCTAATATTAGTTATAATTATTAAAAATTTTAGTATTAAATATTTTTTGTAAATCAATATAAATTGAATGGGACCATTATCTATTTAGTTTTGAATTTTTCTACAGTATTTATTGAAAATTTTTTTAATTTAAAAACTTTTTATGTAGAGCATTTTTGTCAATTTTCATAATTCATGAAGGGTGATTTTATAAAGTCCAATAACTTTTTTTACCAACTTGCAAAATGTTAAAATTCTACTAATTTCTTTATTATTTTTATCAATACACTGCTTTATTAATTACTTATGTTTTATCCAGTAAACAATAGTAAACTGTCTTGGTCATAGGTTACCAACCTTTTTTGAGCCAGCACCCACTTTTCTAGTGAATGTTTTGATACCGCCCCCTTTTCTAGTGAATATTTTGATACCACCCCCTCCCACTCTAGAGGAATAAAAGTGTACTTAATACATGGTGAAAACAAGAGTTAAGTTTTAAAACATATCTTATAACTAATAGAATATATTTTTTAATTTAATTTTTCTAAAGCTCCATTTTTTTATTTGCGAATCTGAAATAGCTGTTGCCACAAATATAATTAATTGTGTAATATTATATATTTTAGTCATAGATAGGATATTGTTGGAATTGAATCACTACTGAATTTCTTCTTCATTTAAAAGAGTGGAATAAAAGTTTTAGCTTACCTGTTATAAAAACAGGCAGGGGTTTTGATGATACGAAGATAAATATAAGTTGACAGTTTCAGTCTTTAAAGAATCACACGTTAATTCCTGATTAACATATTTTATTATGTTTCCTGGATAATATTCGTAATGAAATCCAGTGTACGAAATTAAAATTTACTATATCATTCGGTTTATTGTAGGTCTGAATGTAAAATGTAATATATAAGTTTTTCATCCACTTCCCGAACTACCAAAATACGGGAATTTTCGTACATATAATATAGAAATGATTTGAATACATACAATCAACATAAGGTAAACAGCATTAAAGTTTACTTTTGTTAGTAATAATCAGTGTTTTCTTAATCTTTTTTAGACTATATTTGGTAAATCTGCTCAAGCCCCTCCATGCCATCTCAACGCCTTCTAATTTTCTCTGGGTTTCTTACCGCCCCCTGAAAGTTTCAAATGCCCACATTGAGAACCTATGGTCTAGGTTATAACAATTATTTTGTCAGTTAACTGTTTCTAATGGTATTGAAAAGTAATAAGAAATAATTTTGTTTGTTAAGTTGCAAAAATGGTCAAAAAATAATGCACTAGTATTATTACTAAAAGTGTAAAAGTTAAAATTTATTTTTTTATTTAACTTAGTGCTTTACTTTTTATTCCTTTTTTAAATGCCTTTTAAAGTACACTAATTTTTAATGTTTGCACTTTTAAAATTTTCAATGCTTAATTCCTTCCAAGCATTTTCAGACATTAAAAGCAGTGGTAGCCTAGTGGTTATGGTCACAAATTCATGGCTTGTGTCACAGGTTCGAGTCCTGGTGCCACTGAAGGCCTGCTGTGTACAGAGGACTGATGTAGTGCTGGTTTATCCATTGGGCGCCCATGGGTCTGAATAAGCTGAATTTAACCAGATTTTCTGGATATAAATATTGATCCTCCTGTGTTAAGGAGGCCTGTAGATCTTCTGTGCCCAGAACCTGAAATGAGCTTAAATCAGCACTGGACTAAAGGCAGCACATTCAATCTGTCAAGTTCAAAGTCCTTCCATGGTCATGGTGTGGTAGTTTGGAGAGGGGTGCCAGCTCAGGTATTGTGTTGTCCTTGTTACTTGACTGAAGTTCAAAATTAAGAGGTCCATTGTCAATAAGCCTTAATGTAACTTTCACTCACTCAGACAACATTAAAATAGTTCATTGTTGTGATTGGCAGTTTTACTTATTTTATAAGTTTTAAAGATCAAATTAAATTCTTAATTCTACAATATTTTTGTTTAAAAATTTAATGAAAAATACTAACAAATATATATAGCTCATGCATTTTATGTCTTAGTCATAAAAATAACACATCTGTCCTTTTGTAAAAACTGTTATCAAGTTTTTAAATTCCAACAAGAAATTCAATTCTAAGAACATATAGCTGTTGTTCTTTTGTGTAAGCTGGAATTTTATTATTACATATTTATCACCAGAACACAACTCTAATGTTATTTATGATTCAAAATAGATTTTTGTATTGTTTAAATTATATCAGCTTTAAAAAAAAATGCTTAATTTATTGAAAGTGAGTAATAACAAAATATGCTCATTAGATTAATATTCTGGATTTGATTCCTGAAATAAATGTCTGACAAACTTAATTCATACCATTTAGCTTTTTTTTTATGAATAAGTTTAAAAAATATATGACTATTTATTGTTGGGATTAATTATTATCAAAATCATGTTTTGATAGTTATATTGATGTTTCTGTATGTATAAAATATATTTATATTAAGAAAAATAGTTCAGTACTATTTTGTGATTTTTATGTATCCTTTTGTCAAATTGTAATTCGAAGCTCTCTCAAATTGCATAATATATGTTAAAGTATAATAAAACTTTATAAGATATTACTTGTAATCTTAACTTTATATTAAATTGAGATTCTGATGTATTATAAGTATTTTTCATGATGAAATTTTTTTTAAATATAAAATTTAATTTCTTTGTTTGATGAATTATATGTTTTCCTTTTTCTTAAATGTAGATTCATGATGCTCCATCATTATTGGATGAAAAAGTAAATAAACTAGCAAAAATGATAAAAGAGGCTAAACATGTTGTTGTACATACTGGAGCTGGCATTAGCACTTCTGCTGGAATTCCGGATTTTAGGTGATTGTCAATGTTTGTCTATACTTATTATTATGAATGAAACAATTAATCCAAATAAATAATTCAGACTTTTTACTGAATTTAATTGATGACATCCCTGACAATTTGTTGAATTTCTATCCTAAACATAGTTTAAGAATTTACTAAGAAATACATTATCAGAAAACATTTTATTCAGCATGATTATGTTGATTAAAGCTAACTTAATTATAACCCATTTAAAAAAATGTATTACAATTTTAAATATGTTTCTAAAATTTAAGGAAATTGTGACATCCAAGTTTTATATATTTAGGTTATAATACTGATCAATGAAAAACTTTTTCATCAATATTATATGCATACATATAATTAATAAATTTTTATGTATTTTTAGAGGTCCTAAAGGTGTTTGGACTCTTGAAAAAGAAGGATTAAAACCAAATATCAATGTTTCATTCAATGAAGCAAAACCAACTGTTACACATATGACTTTGCTTGCATTATTGAATAAAGGATTTTTACATTTTTTAGTGAGCCAAAATGTTGATGGATTACATTTACGATCTGGTTTTCCACCTGATAAATTAGCTGAATTACATGGCAATATGTTTTTAGACAAATGTAATCACTGTGAAAGGTAGAAACACTTTTAAATCTATTGATTTTATTGAAAACTATTAAATTATTTTATGGGCTATTGAATCTGAATTAAATTCAATATATTTTAGGTTATTTATAAGAAATGAAGCAACATCAACTGTTGGACAAAAATATACAGGTCACTACTGCCCAGTACCAAAACCTAATGGTAGACGCTGCAGAGGAAAATTGTGTGATACAATTTTAGATTGGGAAGATGAGTTACCATTCAGAGATTTAGAGTTAGCTGAATTAAACTCACGGTAAGTACCTGTTTATATAATTGCAATTATAACAACACGTAAGAAACAGTTGCACAGTTAGAAAATATATTTCAATTAAACAAAAATTTCTTTAAAGTTATGTTTTTACAATCATGACCTTTGTCATAAATTAAAAATGTTTTATTAATATGGTAATTTGTTTTATCTTAATTATTTAATGTTATACTGTTAGGAAATTAAAACATTTTAAATGAATAACTTACTTTTCTAGCAAAGCTGATCTTAGCATATGCTTAGGAACAACTCTTCAAATTATTCCTAGTGGAAATCTTCCTATATTAACTAAGAAATCTGGTGGAAAACTTGTCATCTGTAATTTGCAGCCAACAAAGCATGTAAGTTTACTAACGTTTAGTTAGATATATATATATAGAAGACAAGTCATTTCGGTTGAAAATCAACATGTGAAATGGAGGACTGCGGTATGTTAACCCATGCAGGGCCATAAGGTTGCTAAGAGTAAATATTTATGTAACTGCTTATTTTATTTTGTTTAGACATAAAATATAAGTTAAAAGAAAAATATATTCCAGTGTGTAATTTTTAGGAATAGAATATAATTATTTGTCATTATATACATCAGGCATTTGTCTTCAAATATACTTTATTATCACACAAAATTATGCTTACTGTGACATAAAACATGTTAGAAAACAGAAAAAAAAATATTACCAAACAACACAATAAACTGAAATAATAAAAGAGTAAAGCATGCAAATGTTTTGTGTCATTGGTACCAATTAATTTGACAGCCCAATGTTCTTGTTCATGTAATTGTGTTCAATATAATTCTATTCTGTGTAATTAGTGCAGATACAATTATAATTTATTATGAAAATCATCAATAGTAAAGTGGGATAAATGTTTCTTTTAGTCATGAAAGGATTAAAGTTATGACTATGCTTTTAAAATCTCTAGAAGTACTATAAGTGTGGAAATACGATATCATCTGTCAATAATTCAAAATTACTATATTCATCTTTTATAACTCATTACATACCTCTTGTGTGGTGTTAATTAAAATAAACCCATGTAGTATTATTATTTAAAATGTATCATTATGATATTTTAAAAAATGAAATTTAATATGTTGCAGATCCAAGTACTTAAATGTTCAGAAACAGTAAACATTTGCTAACATGAAAAGTAATTTTTTAAAAAAAGGTAAATTATATTAAATGTAACTTTTAAGAAAGTGACATGACAGTGATAATAAGTTGCATTTATTAGTGGTAATTGTAATAATTATCAATGTATTCAGTTTGAAACTCTACAGTGTAGTCTTAATAAAATCTCTGAAAAAATTGAGATTGTTGAAGCTTAAAATTCTATAAATAGTCAGTAAGGGTAATAAGTGTTACTATTTACAAAGTTAAAATTTCCCAGTCCTAATATTGAGAAAACCAGTCAATAATAAGATTTAAAGCCAAACTGTTATATGAAATTTTATTGTCACGGTTTGAATGTGAAAATATATTATTTCATCTGAGGCAATAGAACTGTTGTACTAACTCTAGTTGAGACCAAATTCAAAGTGGCAAAGTCAACATTGTACAAAATTAACCCCCCTCCCCCCCAAAAAATCAAAGGAGCTAAATTATATAAAACTTCCTCAAAATCAAACATTGAGAAGAAATGTGATGAATAGTATTGAAATTATTTTAAACACATTTTTTTATTATTATTACTATAACTTTTGGGCACATAGTTCATTTGAATATGAATCCAAAGGTTTTAGAATAGAAAACATTAAAAAGTGGTAAAGTTTAAAATGTGAAAGTTGAAGAGCATCACTCTTTTTAATTTAAATAGTATACCCTATGGGTGAAATGGATGATCGCTTGCTAATGTAAATCTCATTTATCTAAAGATTAGCCATTGTAAGGCTGCTTGTAGGCATCTATTTAAAAGGTATATGTTTATTAATTTATTGTAAATAATATCCCATAAATCAATAATTTATTAGGAGAAAAAAAGTTTTTTCTTTTTTATTTGATCATTGTAAGTAAAAAAAAATTTCCCCTCTATTAACTAAACATAGAGTATTGTGGAGGGAGTAATAAATACATGTTTTTAATTGTGCAATTGATAACTTTCTGAGAATTTGTTTTCCTTCTAAATTCCCAGATGTCATTAATGTATTAAGGCCTTTATATTATTCGTAAAATTCTCTTTCTCATTAATTGTTATATTAACTCTGCCTTCATTTACATGATTTTTTTTTTACTGCTTTGTTTTCTAGGACAAAAGTGCTGATTTAATTATCCATGCATACATAGATGATATTATGATCCGATTGGCAAAAATATTGGAAGTTGATATTCCAGAATATAAAGTGGCAGACGATCAGACTAAAAATATTAGGGAAAAAACAAAAGAATATATTCAAGATCTCTGTATAGAAAAAATCATTCCTAAAAAGAAAGCCATTTCAGATGATGATGAAAAAATGAATATGGAAAGTGAACATGCAGAAATTAAGAATGAAATTAAAGAAGAATACAGTGCTAAAATCGAAATAAATGAAGAGCAATCTGAAACAGACTTTGAAGAATACACTTGAACATTTTTTTTTCAGAAGGAAAGGCATTTTAAAATAATTGAAATATAATCAATTTAAATGTGTAAAATTATTTTAAACTCATTGCACAAAATGAATTTTTCAAAATAAATGTTAAGAAAAAAGAAAGTTTTTATTACACATGTACAGTTTTTGTCTTAAAAAGCATAGAAATTGACATTCAATATTTACAATATTTTTTAATTTTATGTAAAATCTTTTCTAATCACTGAATGTTATAGTGTTTAGAAGTGCAGTGTGATAGTTTTTCACTTTGCATTCATCACATAAGTGTCACTCTTGGTGCTGGCATAAATGAACGTATTGCAGGTTTTGCAGAACATTTTGGCATAGGAAGGAAACCTGGTGCCCTTAACGAAGTTTGTGTAGATTTTATTGTGCTTACTTTATTACCTTTGCTGGACTTGGTTTTACTGCTTGACTGTGCTGAGCTGAAATTTATAAAATATTTTAATGTTAATTTAGGAAATCATTTTTTTTAATATTAGAAGACTTGTTAGATTATGTAGAAAAGGAAATTACCAAAATTATGCATACATTTAAGGATAGGAAGCAATTATATGTTTTTAGATATTCAAACTGTAATCTAGTATAATCCATGTAGAAAATAATGTAAAATTTGTTAATAATTTTATAATCCATTTTAACAAAGTTGCTTTTTTATTAGATGCTTAAATAGTAAAAGTTGCATTTATATGTTGGAATATATATTAATAAAAACCTTGTTAATTCATGTGTTTGTTTTTATGGATGCACTTTATGATGGTCTTTTGTAAATTTAGTTCTTTAATCTTCCAAAATCATTACTTATAGATACATGAAGCAAATTCAACTTTAAAAAATGTTTCTGAATTAATGCCAGATATTATTTTGTATTATTATTTCTATTATATTTATTCACTGTACTCTGAGAGTATTAAGAAAGTCACAATTTATTTTTTCAAGATTTTACCTAGAATAAAAAATTAACTATACAACTAAATTTTTTATCCTTATGTGCATGCTCTTAATAAATTCCATGAACATCTATTAAATAATTTAATAAATTATGTAATATCTTTACATTAAGGTGTAAAGGAAAAGAACATTGAAAATTATATAATTGTGAGGTTTTTATATCAAGGGTAAAAAAAAATTTAATTGCAGAAAGTAAGCAGTAAATTTTAATCATTCAAAACAAAATATCCTTAACATGCTGTTTTGATTTATTTTATTTAAAAGAAATCATATATACTATATGCAATACCTTTTTCTGCTATTTTTTAAAAATATCTCAATAGCATTTCAGTATGTAATTCTTTAGAAAAGGGAAATTTCAGCATTTTTATACCTTAAAAAATATTTTTAATACACATATATATAGTCTTTGCAACTTTTTAAAATAAGCTATCCTATAAAGAGCAGCATATGACTAATTTTTATCTGAATCGACCCATATTTTCTCATACCGTATTGCTAAATAAGCTATTCCTTTACATGTTAAAAGAAAAAATTAATTATATATGGAATATTTTGAAATTTTAAAAATGCTCTCTATTATAAACATGTATTATGAATTACATTGCAAATTTTTGTGGAAAATGAGACATTTTTCAGCTTGAAAATGTACTCCACATTTAGTTTAAGCTTTCATACACATGACGAAGACAGTCTTGATCTATTTCCAACTCAGTAAACACAAATTAATATTTATGAATTTTAAATGTAATAGAGATTTGCATTTTTTTAACTCACAAATCTGAAATAGTCCTAATTATGCAAAATAAGAAAATAGAAGAAAAAAAATTTAAATAAAGCAAACATGTTATTGTAATAATATTGAAATGCTCTTATCTTGTGGTTTCCAAAGCATGTGTTTTGAAAAGTAATAATTTCATTAAAAATTACTGGATTTTCACAAATTGTATCTGTTAGTAAGCATAAGATGCTTTGAAGGTAAAAATTTGAGAATCATACCTGTTTTTTGCTTTGGATTTAACCCATTTCTTTTTCCAAAAGTTTGTTTTTTGCTTTTTTGTTGGGCCTCCTTGAGCATACTTTTTCCTCTTTTGTCCCTTTTTGGTATTAGACTTAGTTGATGGTGGTTCAGCATCAGACCAGTTATCAAAATCATCATTTAAAGCTGATAACATTTCATTATCTGCCTTTTCGGCATCAATAACTATTTAAAAGAATAATTTAAGAATAAATGAAAGATTTCCAAGGTTCCAGTATTTCTTCAGAATGCCTTCATATATAATTTGTGGAGGTTCAGGGAAAATATTTTATACTTTATTATTTGTATCTTTGTTTTATTACATGCAATTTCAAATTATAATTATTGAAATAATATGAAACCACTAAAAATTTTTTGGATTAATCATTTATAGTTTGAGAATATATATACACATTGAAAGTGGCATAAAATTTTGAAATATATATTCGAAGAACTGAACTAGATCATATTTACATAAATTTTTGTTAGAATCATCGTGTATACATCTAACTATATTACACAATTAAAAGTAACATATACTTTTGAATGATTATAAGTCATAACTTATATTTGTGTGTGTAATTTAAAAAATCATATCAAAATAAAAATTAGATTTGATTAAATATCAAAGGAATAAAATTAAAACTGCCTTAAAAAACATGTATATTTCTTAGTAAAAACATTGTTTTTAAAACTATTTAAAAGATTAAATCATTTTTGATGCACTAGATTTATTCTTTAAAAAATTCTAAAATAATATGTTAATTTGTGTCCAAATTTTTTTTAGCAGTTTAAGAACTGTGAAATAATGATTATTAAAGTTATTTAATAAATAAGTGCTATATTTTATTTACTTCTAAATCTTGAGATTATCTCTAAATAAAACATCTTTTTGCAGAAAATAAATATTTAAGTAAATAAGAAATTTGAATTAAATGAATTTCAAAGTTTGCATTAAGTAAAAATTCATGAAAATGTTTTGCTTACTTTTTATTTGAAATAAATTGTAATTTTGAATAGAAAAAATAATTCAATTTACTAAACATTTAAGCCACTGTGACCATTATTTTTTTTTTGTTTATCTATCCTATTCATACATTAATTAAAAAAAAATTTCATTTGTATGATTTTGCATCTATGAACAAACATCTACCTAATATATATATATACATATATATATATATGTAAACTTCATATTGATCTATACATCCCTAAAAATCATGTAAAAAAAAAATGAAGATTGGCACCAAACCTTTAAGTATAAACAAAATGAGAAAAAATTCAAATTTTTTATTAGTTTCATTTTTATTTTATGCAGAATGCATAAAGAATTTAAATAACTTAAAAAAAGATAATTATTTTAGTTATTTGCAAAGCATTTTATTAAAAAAAATTATGCTATTTGCTATCACTCAGACTTTAAACAAAAGCTTCTATTTTTTTTAGACTGTTATATTTCTAGAACTACTAGATATAATTTTATCATTGATTTCTGCAGCAGTGATTTTTTTCCACCTTGAACTATAGTATCATTAATTGTTTGAGACATGAATGCGTTTATTAATGGCTGTATTAATGCTTTAGAGAAGTCTTATTATAATTGTGCATTAAGAACCATCATTATGAGAAGGTTAAAGAAAATCTTTTGATTCATTTAAGGACAGTATAAAAATTACAAGTAACTTATCATTTAGTATTTTACTAAAGGATCTTTTATTTCTATTACACTTAAAAAAATGTAATAACTGTATATGTAAAAAGTATAGTAACTATTGAAACACAAAATTTAAATTGCTTTGCTTTTTAAAACAAAGTCAGTTGCATAATTCTTAATTGAACTTTTAGTTACTGTATTACTTATTACTATTATTATTTATGTGAAATCAGTTCTGTAATCTAGGGAATTAAAAATGTAGAATTTTTAAATGGAAAATATAATGCAATTCAGTAAATTTGTATAAATTTTCTTGAGTTATATTTTTTTTCCTCTTCGATTTTAAATAGGTTGCATAAATGTGTATAAAAAGAGATCCAAGTATGAATATGTATACATATTTATATCTTAAATCAAAATTAATTTCACAAAAAAAAACAAACAAAAAACATTCTAATATCCACAATTTTTTGTTTAATTTCATTTTACTCACTAAAATAAATAATTTAATTCCAATATATAAAAAAAGTATACAGAAACACCTAAATTATTTATTACATATTTTATCACCACTCAAAAATAATTTTTTTAAAAAAATGATACTTCTTTAAAATAAAGCTGAACAATCTAGTCAGTACGCATAAGATTTTAATTCTATTAATGTAAGTGTGATGGATATATGACATTTGATCATAATGTCATATGATGCAATACACACCATAGCAGTAATATTTCATATCAGAGAGAAAAAAAGCCATAAACTATCTCTCTGACTATGTAATTAAAAATGTGTATAAAAACCCACTAATTGGTATCCCCCCAATTTTTTTTTATAAGATCTCATGTATATCATACAAATACTGCATTTATTGTTTTGATGGCAGATTTCAGGAAAAAACAATTTAAGTATAAAAAAATTGAAGAAGAAAAATTTTTTTTTCTCAAGAATTCTCCCAAAATAGGTTAGTTACTTTGTAAATTGGAAACAAAATCAGAGTTCTTAAAAAAACTTGGAACTCTCATAAGGTGCAAGAATCATGATCCTGCAAAGTTTCTCTCTAGACCTAGTTTTTAAAGTATATAAAAGACTTCTTCAGGATTGAGTCATTTTTTAAAAAAATTACAACAAATTATAAAAATTACTTGAAAGTGCACATCATCTTCACCCATATGCATTTTCCTTTTATTTATATAGATTTGTGCATTAGTCTAAATAACAAATTATTTTATATTTTTAGTGAGTGAGTGAGTGATTTTGGGGTTTATTGGCGCAAGAGCCGATTTCGGCTATACTGCGCCAAACATTTGTTTTAATATCTGTGGTCTAGACGGGAAGAGAAAGAAAGAATGAACTGAATGACAAGAAAGAGGGTCGAAAATAGAGAAGGATCACTAGGGTACCCCGGGTTCATGAAGCCCGTGTTTACCAAAGACAGTAAACCCCACGGGAAAAGGAAAAGATCACTAGGGCACCTCAGGATTGTGACACCCGTACTCACCTAAAGAAGGTGAGCCCCCTGAGGGGATTTTATATTTTTAAACTGTTACTGATGCTTGAAATATGAATGCAAGTAAATATATAGACAAAGATATCAATTCAGCAATATGTAAACAAAGTATACATTTAAGAAAATATTTGATTTACCAACAGAAAAAGAAATCCAAGAATCTTACCACATCTTTCAGCTGCATATTTTGTAGTGACATCAAGAAACCTTTTACCATATTTTTCATATACCACACGAGTTACATGAGGAATAGATAGCATATCCTCTTCAGACATTGGCATCTCTCGAGACATTTGTCTTAAAGCTTCTATGTTAATAACATTAGTGTAGTGTATATTACGTTCAGCTGCTATTGTTTTACTAACTTCAATAAGTTCATTGTAACACTTTTCAATTAATTGCAGAATTTCTTTATCTTTAATTGGAGTTATAACAGGAGGAGCACGTTTATTTTTCACACCTTTGTGGAGAGGCATAGTAATCTGAAATATAGCAGAACATTTACATTAATTTTACCTTATATATGACTGCTTATTAATAAATTGTCATTTATGGACTATATTTTTAATTAATTTGAGATTTTAAAGTCATTTTTATTACATTCAATGTCACTTTTAATTTCTAATATTTCAGCAGCTTAAAAACTGATAGATTAAAGTTGAATGATAACTTAATTGCTTAAAGTAGCTCAAAAGAATTAGTGTTCTGCTTACCTGATAAGAACTAAAAACTGAAGCAAAAGCTGGGGTATCTTTCTTTTTAATGCTCATTTACAAAAGCTGAATGAAACTAATACTTGGAAAATTTTGACATTGCAGGGCATTTTACAAATAAATATGCACATTATTCTAAGTTTAAAAAAAAATAGGAATCAGAATTTTGTGTCAAAATTAAAAAAAACAAACCCTGATAGAATGTAAAGTGATATTCTGTAAATTAAGGATATATAAACATCATTTGTGATATGTCTTTGCCCTTTATCATATATAAACATATCAAAAAGTTTAAAATCTACCTTGGCAATAGGGTTAATTTTTTTATCAATATTGCCTTTTGAAATATACCATCAACTCTAATTGAGATTCTACACCAGGGTTCTTAAACTTTTCGGAGTAGCGACCCTATTTGTACAAAAATTTTGTGCGACTGCATAAGCATTGTGCAAAGTTTACACTTGGATACTTATGTTTTATTAGTACAATATTGTTTTGCAGTAATAAGCATACACAATCAGTTTTAAATATAAATATAACAAAGAAATTTTAATTAAGCAACAAAATGTAAAAAACATTACATAATGTAATTACACAGTAAATTATTCATAAACTATAATCTGTTTATTAAGTGTAATCTTTTTGAATTCACTTCTGAGATTGTCACCTTATATTAACAAAAGCATATGTAAGTTTTAAGTATACGGTGGATTTCTCCAATCAGAATGTAATAAAACAAATTATTATTAATGGTGAACAGATGTAAAAAGATATGGCTAAAATCCTAAAATATTTGGCGACTACCCTAGCTGCAAATCACACAAGCCCTAGTTTAAGAAATATTGCTCTATACTTCTCTGTAGGTAACACTTTTTACTATCTCTTATCTGATCACACAGTTAGAAAATAATTTATCTAATGAATGAAGAGTATGAGTTTAAAATTTTTCTCTTTACATGTAACCAGTCCTCACAGCTCTATGCAACTTTTAGGTATCATGAATAGCACAAAAGAGAATGGTTTTTACATTGTCAAGCTTAGTGGATCAGTTATGCTCTTAACCCCTTAACTGCTAAGGAAAATTTATGAAATTCACTCCCCCCCCCCAGTACCACAATTTTCCCCTACAGACTAGCATTGTTACGTGGTTTATTGAGGAAAAAGAAAAGGCGTGTTTTTTGCCCACCTAAAAATTTTTTACTTTCATTTTAAAAAATAAAAAAGGATAAAATAATAAAATAAAAAATTTAATCTCTAAAGTTACAATATAATTAAAAATTATAACTTATCAGTTCTGTGATATATCCTGAAACATGGTTGAACACATAAACCAGTATCGCATTCATACAAAAAATTAAAAAACTTCTATTACACACAGTAAGCGAAAATTACAGCAAATGAAGAATAGAAAACAGCACACTCAAATGAAAAAACAAGAAAAACTGCTTAGCTATGAATTTTATTGTTCCTAGAACATACCCATTCAAATTCCTTCCCCATATCTTCTCTGAAATAAGTAAATTCTTAAGAAGCACTATCAATGTCATGTTACAGTATTCCAAAGCCATGGGGCTAGTTTTAAACAAAGCAGTACAACACAAAAAGTCCTTCTTTGGAAGGATGAGTATACACGTCTGGGGCACTAAAGGCACCAGTTCGGTAGGACGTGTATACACACCTATGACACTTAAAGGGTTAATGGTATATTTTCTTGTCAGATGTAATTTTCCAAAAGTAACCAAGATTTAAACTTTATACAAATTGGTTTAAATTAACTAATTAAAAACATAAAAACACTTTAAGGAATCATTTAGGTTAAAAAGCTTTATACATCTTAAAATAATTTTAATTTTGATCTTTCTGCTGAAAAATTTAGAAACAAATCATTTAAAAATGTGAATCCCTGATATTTAAAGAGTTTTTATTTTTCAATAAAGGGTTTTTGAAGGACACATTTCCAAATGTACAATAATCTTTCTTCCATATTAAATTTATCCATAGGTTATTTTAATTTTTATTTCATTATAGTATTATGGACAGCAGTCTTCAACAAATTCTTTTTTGTTTACTGCAAATAAGGAGTATATTTTATATAAAAGAAACAATGCAAACTTTTTGAACATCACTTTTTAAACCAAGAAAAGAGGATTTAGGAGCATAATCCGGTCACTTTGTGTAATCTTTTTGCTTTGGTGGAAAACATAAAAAAGCTGCTTTTTAGTTCAAAATACAGAAAGCAACTGCTTATATTCTTTTAGCCCCATTGAACCCTTATTATTAATATGCAATGCAATATTATTTCCTAAGTATAACAGTAAAATAAATATTTAAAATTTTTTTACAAATGACTCAAAGATTAAGCAAACAAAGCCCATTAGGAAGTGAAAAATTAATAATACATATTTTTATACCATAGTATTTAATAAGATAAAATTATATTCTGTTTTCTTATTAATCAATCAGTATTTCAGACAAATCTTTTACACAGCTTGAGAACTTTACCAAAAAAATTTCAGGTAAAATACATTACAAAGCAAATTTAAAGTCACCCATAATACATCTTTAAAAGGAGAGAGAGAAACCCTTAATTAAAATGGATAAATATATTTTAAATTGAGGTGAAAAATCCTAAAATAGCTTTAGAGGAATTATTTGAAACAACACCAGAACAAAGCCACAGTATATATATATATATGATAAAAGAGAAGCCTTTAATTTTAATATTATTCAGATCATGTCTACCCTTTAACAATTTTCTTTATACATATATTTGTGATAAGTTTCATAATATAGATTTCATCTAAGATTTTATTCATTTTTGTTTTAATTATTTTTTTTATTTCTTAATATTATATACTCCCCAAGATGGCACCATAGGTTATTTTATTTGATAATTTTAATTTTTATTTCACATTTATTGTTTTAATTCTATGTTATTCTTTTCAAACAAAATATTTTAAAAATGTTTATATGGTTTACATGGTTTTTTTAAGTAATATTTGTAATGTTTTTAAAAATATTTTTGAACAATTTTTCCACAAATGTGATTGTTCTGATTTTTGGCAAAATCTAAATGAATCCAAATGTTTTGCTAAGCAGATTTTTCCACTTATATTTCCATATTTTCCTTCTTTTACCAGTCTTTGGTATGCAGATTGATGTTTTTTTATGGTATTTGGTTTTGGTAACAATCTTATAGCATTAATTTTTTTAGTATTATGCTATTAACATTATATAAGAATATCTTTAGAAACTTATTCTTACACTATTTTGTCTTCATTTCAGCCCAGTGAAAAAAGCAAATATAGGAGAATGTTAGCTGGCGTTGAAAACTATGTTAGCTCCTACAATCTTAGTTCCTATAACTAAGAGTTTGCTGTTGCAATTTTTATGGTCATTTGAGTTTGACCCGTACTATCTTGTAATACTTCAATTTATAGTTTTGCTTTAAATTAGATTTATGACCAGTTAATATATGATTAATGATTATTTACATGAGTAAGTTTATGCACTTGAATTCAAAACACATATTTGTGCACAATAGATGACCACTGAGGAAATAAGTTTGCCTTTAAAAATACACAACCAAAAAGCAACACTATCTCCCCCCCCCCAAAGCAAAATCTTGATTGTGTGCAAATATAATAAAAAATTTTTGATTTTTATTTTAAAAAAAGTACAGATAAAACTCTTTTTTAACATTAAACATCTTGCTAATCCAGAAATTTGATGAATAAATGCATATTTCTATAATTTTCAACAAAGCAACTGCAAAATTTTATATTTTTCCACTTAAAAAAGAAATAAATTTACAGTACAGGTTCAATGCCAGAATAAATAAAGACATATAAATAAAATAAATTACTTTTATTTGTCCAGAAAGCAGTTCTTTTGCTCGTTTTCCTAAATATATATACGTTATAGGCAAATCCATCTTATTGATAAACAAGTCTTCTTGTAAAAATTGATCTAAAACTAATTTTCTCAAAAGCCTTTCAGCATCAGTTCTGCTTAGATGTTGCCCTTTACCATGAAGTTCCAATTTATCATGATTTGCTGCCAGTACTTTTTGAGTTTTTGCACCTAAAGATAAATTATTAAAATCTGAATAGATATTTGCTTTTCTATAAAAATGTTTGATTTAATGATAAACAAATAATAAAAAAAAAAACTCTTTTGAAGGCATTTAAGTATGGCAACTAGTATAATTGTATTATTTCACATTCAGATAAAAAGAATTATTATTAATATGAGTTTCAATTCTTATACTAATTATTCGATTGGCTATTAATAGCTCTAGATTGTAATACAACAACTTTTAATAAAGCTTTTTAATAAAAATTAAAAGAGTAATATATAACATTCAATATCCATATTTTGATGAATAATTTTTCATGAAACATGATATTAAATATGCAGCTAATTTTCAATACATTTTATGGTGCTTAAAAAATAATTTATTCAACAAAAATTAACATTACAAAAATGTAAAATTTAGGAGAGAAAATTACGTTATCAAGTTATGCAAATAAAAACTCGCTGACTGCACATGATAAACTTTAACAACCATGATAGTAAAATGTTGTTCTGTGCTCACTGCAAGCATTTGTAAAGAATTTTATAGTATATAATGAAAAATTAAATCTGTTATTGTGTAAAGGATTTATATCGAGCATGAATACTATCGTGATAAATATTGTTCATAATTATATGACATTAAAAAAGAAATATGCTACCTTTGTAAAGATCCACAAAGTAAGGAAGAGTATAGTTTTTCCTTCTACGATGATCTACAATTTTTGCAACACATTGCACAATCGCTTTAGCATCTTCTGTTATGTCACAATTTTCAAACACTTCCTATGAAATTACAAAGATAGGTAAATACTTATTCAGAAAGCATAAAAAGGTACAATAAAAAACTACAGGAATTATACTTATAACTTAACTTATACTTCAGACCCCTTTATAAAATTTTAAATTGAAGCAAATTTTTTTTAAAGTTAAAAAAAATGCTTTTAAAAAATAAATTTTACATTGTGCTAATATTTAGGTTTTGCAGTATTATTGAATCAATGACAGTTTATTTGTATACAGTAGGTACTGCATTATAAATGCAGTTATTATAATAAGAAATTTAATGTTATCAAAATCATTAGTTCTTGAACATTTTAATTTTATATTTCTCTACCAAAGTGATTCTTGCTAAGTAAATGAGTCCAGGAATTTTATTGCAAGAATTCTGAAATACTTGCTCATTAAAAACAAACACTGTGAAATAGGGGAATGGGGAGGTTAAAAATTACATGTTTTGTAAATAATATGGAAGTCTACATTATAATTAGTAAAATTTTGCAAAATTTTCCCTCAAATAATCTATTTTAACTTTATCTAACGTCATTTTAACAAATCTGTTAAAAAATTATTAGGAAAAACAAATATATAAAGATCAGGAATTTTTCTCAGAATAGAATTAGTTCCAATGAAACAGCTTATCAATAAACTTTGTAAAGCTGGGACTAAGAATTAAATGAAATTCAATAATCACAAGTCATGAGGAAATCAAGAGCAATTTCTACTTCATTCCTTACACTATACAAACCCTTCTCAAAGCTATTAAGGAGTGTTATGATTTAAAGAAAAAATAGAGAATGAAGGAAAGTTTTGTTTACATATATATAGTTCACAAGTGTGTGTAAGATTTGAAAAATTAAATTTCATTCATTATATTTGTTGGTAATAATAAAAATGCACAGCTTAAATGTCAGTTAATCATAAAATTGTTTCATACTTAATTATTTCAACTGTTTTCTATTCTATGGAACACTAAATACCTATCCTCTGATTTACACAGTACTTTTTTTCAGATGACTTTTTTTAACATTTTTAAATTTTGAGATTTAAAAAAAGGAAAAACTCCTCACACACAGCAGTCTTCTTTTAACTTCAATTTTTTTGATACGCATATTTCACAAGTCATTTTTTAATTCCATTTTTTCCAATCTAAAAATGAGGATTTGCTAATTTGTGAATGTGCAATCAAAATTTCTGTTCACATGGTTTAGTGCAGTAAAGTTCTCGCAACAGAAAAGTGTACATCATTTTGTTTTTTATATACGGAATTCTTTAAAATTTCATATTTAACTGTGGTTAGTGATAAACAATCAGTTTTTGTAGCATTTTTGTAATTTTATTAAAATTGCAATGTTTCTACTATGAAAAAAAAAATCAAGAAATAATAAATGAAAAGTCATTTATTTAGAAAGAAAGATTAAAATTCTAGATCATTCACATAAAGGGGGAAAAGTGACAGATGCTAAATGTTATTCTATGGATGAAGCCTGAGTAAGGACAGTAAGAGAAAATTATTCCAATAGAAAAAATACAGCAGCTAGATCTTTTACAAGTATAAACACATTTTCAAATGCAAGAAATGTTGAAATGGAAAATATGGATTGCTATTTTATCGCTAAAAGACACCAACAATTCAAAACAAAATTCCAATAGATACCAATTACTAATAAAGTTTTGAAGATATAAGAAAAAAAATTAAGAATCAGTTACCATCTACTTCTTCAGCAGAAAAGAAGCTGTCTTTTCTGCAAGCCATGGTTTGCTTGATTTAAGCAAAGATAATCCTTTCATAATCTATGATTGAAAGGTGAACAAGCATCTGCTGATTTAGATACAATGCAACAACAACTAGAAATTTTGCTTCCCTAACAAGTTTGATTTATTTTGGGTCAAAAATGTAAGAAAGAACTTATTTGGTTAAAGCCCACATATCTGCTGTGGTCATAAAGTAGTGAAAAGACATGTAATAGTTATTTTTTACAGCAATGCTTGAGGTGGTCATATAATGAAACCACGGGTTATTAAAAATATTACACCTATTGAAAGGAATAAACAAAACAACAACAAAAAACTTTTCTGTTTATTGGATGGACAATTAGAAAGCTCGGGTTTAAACAAATTACTGAATTATGCACATTTTAGATTGTTTTTGATTTACATGGTTTCACACATGAAAATCTACAATTTTTGTTTAAACTGATTTTCTATGGAACATATTCTCTGTGTAAATTAGAAAGGATAGGTGCACCATAATTGTTTTTGATTTACATGGTTTCACACATGAAAATCTACAATTTTTGTTTAAACTGATTTTCTATGGAACATATTCTCTGTGTAAATTAGAAAAAGGATAGGTGCACCATAATTGTTTGTGTTGTATGCAAACAAGTGATTACTTTTTCTCTTTTTGTGATCTAAATTTAGAGAATTTGATGTATGCTATCAAGTATGCACTTTGAAAATGTGTCAACTGTTATTCAAATGATACATCAATCTTCATTGAAATGTCTCAAAATGGCAAATGAAAAGGGTTTGTCAACTGATAAGGTTCTTGATCACTTGGAACGATTCAGTTTATTTACCTGATAAAACAGTTCAATTTCTATCAGACTTGATTAAAAATTTCACATATTTTTATATTTATTTTTACTTCCAAGAGTAAGACACACACATTCTTCATAGTTCTTTCTTCAGTTTGAATGTAACAAATATTCAAGCAGATTCCTTTAACATTTTATTTCTCAAGCAGATGATAAATAGCTTGTAATTATAAACACAATCATAAATCTTACCATATTTTTTGATTTCTCAAAGAAATATTTAAAAGAATCTCTGGCTAGAAATTGAGAAATTTTAAAAATACTTAAAAGAAATTGTTTAATTTTATCAGCAAACCCTTGTTTACCATAACAAATAATAACTAAAGTTGTATCTGAAGATTAAACCCTTTATAATATAGGAGAAAAAATAGAGACCCACAATTTAATAAATACTATTGTTTTAAGACTTCAATACATTATTTCGAATTAAAATATGAAAATAGTTCAAAGTGATTAAAAAAAATTCACACCCACCGAAAAATATAAACATATTTAAAAAAATCATTTTGGTTTAGTATGTTAAGAATAAATAATAAAATTAAAATATAAACAGTATTTAAAAAAAATTTAAATATAAATCAAGCTTATAACCTATTTTGAAAACAAAATTTGTGCTTAGTAAAAATTCCTAAATCATTAAAATTACCTTTGAAAAACAGTTATCACATGATGTAACAGGGTCATTTAAACATAATTTTTTGTCAAATATTTCTCCAAAATATTCCAACATCCATACTCTTCGACAATCAGTTTTATTTTCACAGTAATATACCATCCTATACAGATTGTCAAAATGAGTACTCCAAGAATGTTTATTTGCTTCATCCTCTAAAATAAAGTAAAAGGCTTATATATAATAGTTGAAAACATAATTGTAAGTAATCTTAACATTTTCGTTTAAACATTACACAAGAAATATATTTCTATACATTAATTCTCTTGAAAAGCAAAAATCAATGTTTTTTATTCATGTGGATACTATTTAAATAAATGAAGATATAATGAGAAACACTAAAATTGTAAAATTTGTAAATAAACATTTTAAAAATAATACATTGGACATTTTGAAGAAAAAAAATAGTATACAATTTCTTTTATTACTTTAACATTTTGAAGTATTTCCCAGCTACTTTTTTTCAACAAATTGAAAGAAAAATACATACAACTGTAAGGCAAACTGTTAGATACAAAAAATTAGAACAATGAAAATGTTGAGTATAAGAAATATATTTTCTTACTCATAATCATCCTTTTCAATCTATGCATATCTTTATAATTATAAAACAAAATACACCATGAATGTTCTCCATCTCTACCAGCTCTTCCAGATTCCTGGTAATATCCCTCAATAGATTTTGGAATTGCATGATGAATGACGAATCGTACATCAGGCTTGTCTATTCCCATACCAAAAGCTATAGTTGCACAAATAACCTAAAAAGTATATTTCATTAACCAAATCAAAAAAACTACATATAAAAGGTAAACTTTTTAATAAAAAAAATACATTGAAAAAATATGAAAATACACTGCTGGCCACCATAAATGCAACACCAAGAAAGACAAGAGATAGCACAACAAAATTTATTTTGTAGATAACTTGTTGACCAAGTATCAAATGATTAAATTTATAGACTTCTGTGAAGTGTGGTTCCTGCCAGAATCAGTAGCCAGAGTAGCCACCATTGTTAGAGATCACCGCTGCCACACGCCTCGGCATTGATTCAAAGAGACTTTAGATGTGTTCTTGGGGTACAGCAGACCAAGCAGCTTCAGCACGTTACTAAAGTTGATCTGGTGTGGCAGCTGGGGGTGTAATCTGGGGCAATCGTTGAGCAACCATGGACCACATGTTTTCTATCAGCAAAAGATCCGGAGAGCAAGCCGGCCAGGGAAGCAATTCAATCTGGTGACTGATGAAGAAACCTTTGGACAATGCATGCCACGTGTGGTCGCGCATTATCCTGTTGAAATATGGCTGTGGCCAAGACCTGAAGGTAAGGAAGGACAACTGGCTCCAACACCTTGGAGATGTAGCGCTGGCTGTTTAAAGTACCGGCAATGCGTACTAGAGGAGTGCGAGAGTGATGTCCAATACTGCCCATACCATAATACCCGGTGCAGAACCAGTGCATAACGCAGCTGTTCAGCATCCTCTCTCCACGGTGTCTCCAGACTCGAATCCGACCATCGTGGTGTTGCAGACAGATGCGTGACTTGTCAGTAAAGACAACTTCATTCCATTCTGCCGCCCACATCCTTCTTTCATTGCACCATTGACGGCGGAGACGTCTGTGGTTCTGCGTCAAGGGTAGACCAAGCAATAGATGTCTTGCGGACAGACCACTCTGCTGTAAACAGCGTCGAATGGTAAGCGCAGACTATGAATGATGCGTTATAGACTCAATGTGCTGTGCTATGGTTCGTGATGTGACTGAGCAATCCGTCACCGCCATGCGTACAACTTGCCTGTCCTCAAGTGAAGTGGTGCACTGAGGTGGATGCGATCGACCACGTCGGTCCGTCGTACCCTCCTGCATCCAATGGTCACATATCCGCATTACAGTTGTTTGGTTTCGTCCAACACGACTACCAATTTCCCTGAAAGATAATCCACAACCTTGGTAGGCCACCTATCCTTCCTCTGTCGAACTCGGATACTAGATCAAAAGCTGATTGCTGTTTTCTATGAGACATAACTGATCGTTTTTTGAAAAAACCACAAGAAAAACACAATTGCCGAACTTGAAATCGTCGAAATCTCCAAGCCTTAAATAGCGCTTTGAGGTGGCGCCACAGGCATGCGTGATGTGTGTCTGTGCTGAAATTCTATCTCATATCTCACCTCCACTAATGCATGTTGTAAATTTCCTGTTGTTTGCGTGCTTCCTTCAGGGTGTTGCATTTATGGTGGCCAGCAGTGTATGTTGGTATAGATGAAGTTTTTAATTAAAAATTAAATGGAACACTACCTGCAATTATAACAATTTTATCTAGTTTTCAATCTACGTAAAAATAATTACATTTTTATTTCAAACAACAAAATAGCAATTTCTATGTTCAAAATAAAACAATTTCTTATTTAACTACAAATTAGATGGAATTTTTTAAAACCCAGTAATTCGAATCAGAGTTTAAAAACCTTTTTTAAAATCTATTAAACATAACCATGCTTCAATTGCTGAAATAATATTAATTATGCATTTGATAAAAATTATTTTACTTTAAACTTGTCATTGATCCAACTTTCTTGAACTTCGTCACGATTGCTCATTCCAGCATGATATGCTGATGCAGTTATTCCATTTTTTACCAATTCTGCAGCTAAAGCATCACAATCATTTCTAAAAGAACGATCATTAAAAATTAAAGAAAACATTTCTATAAAAATTAAACAATTTCCTTCTTTAAAAAAAACTCACCTAGAAAGGCAATAAACTATTCCACACATATTTTTAAATTTAGTGTGAAGAAGCTTTATAATATCTTGAACAACAGATTTTGTCTTTGCTCTCACTTCATACTTCAAATTTGGGCGGTTGAAACTTTGCAAAAACCTGCAATAAGAAATACATGATAAACAAATTTTAATACAAATTCTTTAGTTAACCATGTTACTTATCATAATCATGTATTTACCATTTAGGTGATCGCATGCCTAACTGATTTAAAATATCCATTCGAACTCTTTGAGTAGCAGTTGCTGTCAGTGCCATCATTGGTACTTCAAGGAATTTTTCTCGAAGAACTTTTAATTTTTTATAATCAGGTCTAAAATCATGACCCCACTAAAAATTTAAATAAGAGAAAAATAAAATAAGTAGTGCTTTACTTTAACATCAGGTAATATATAGATTTATAAGTGTATTAAATCTTTTATTTCAGCAGGAAAGTTTTTGCAATAAAATATTGCAATACTAAACATGAGGGGAGGGGAATGTTAAAAAAATAAAAAGTCAGAAAAAGCAGTTTTCCTCATTAATAAAATTTATAAATAAAATAAAAACACGAAACTGATAAAAAAAAATCTATTAACTCATAAATAAATGTTTGAAAGAAATTTAGTGATTATTTCAACTTGCTGACAACATAATGTTACTAAGCTTTCCAATTTCAAATACTTCAAATTTGTACTGTCAACTTACTAATTAAAATTTTTAAAAAGTTTATCATTGATAAATTCTTTAGAGCAAAGCTATAATTACATAGCTTTTTTTTATCATATACTTCAACTGTATAAAAAAAAAAGCCACATCAATTCATCCATTTAAATATTAATAGTTTTCATCAAACAACTACATATTCAAAAAACAAACAAGGATTGGCATCATCCTGAAGAGGGAAAACACATTTAAAGTTGATTCTTGTAGCATGATTATTTTTAAAATTATAATTGAAGTTTGGTAAAATTTAAAAATTTACAGACAAGCTTTTCACAAAATAAAAAAAATCTGCGATAAAACTTCACACATCACAAAGTTAACCAATTTAAAAAGAATTAAGTCTAAGTAATGTCTGTCAAGAATAAACTATAACAGAATAATAAGTTAAACTATTAAAAGAATCATACCTGACTAACACAGTGAGCTTCATCAATAACGAAACGCTGTATCATATTTCTAGCATAAAGATTTTCCATGCATGAAACCAATTTAGCACTGGCACTAATCTACATTAAAATATTAATTTGATATTCAAATAGGAAGTAATAAAATAATGTTAAATATGAAAGTTTTCGCAGGGAGCATGCACCAAATCTAGGCTAAATTTAAAAAATTTTTTTAGAACAAATGAAACAAAGCAAACTACATAATAAAATTTTATACAACAAATTTAATACTCAATTTGCATAATCACACATATAAATAAATTTTCTGTACCAACAAACTAAAATGCTCACATTATATGTTGGTTCAAATATTTATACCAAACTAAAAAAAATCAAATTTTTATATAAACTTCACTCTTTACAATAAGCTAATCTTTACAGCCAATCAGATTTTTTTTTTAAAATTGCTCCCTCAAAGTATTGAAAATACTTATAATTCATACAAAAGAGGGGAAATTAGAAAGAATTTTGCAAAAGAATATGTGTGTACAGTATTAATTTAGTTTGACAATAAATGTGACAAGAGAAGTATAAAATGTAATTTCAATGATAAAATTACTACTTTAATATAGATTTTTACTTGAAAATAGATTTCAAGTAACAAATCATTAAAGTCTGAAATTCTGTAAGAGCAATGCAAAACAGTCAGAAAATAATATTTGTTCTATAAAATTAAAATTTTAATTGAAAAAAAATTCTGCATTTTTTAAACTGCTTACTCAAGTTTTTTAATAGCTATCCAAATCAACAACAAAATTTAAAGATGATCATCAAATTATGATAATTGATATTATGAAGACAATATAATTTAGAAGAATTCAATTATTTTATTCATTGAATGGAGATCATTTCAAAACAATTAAACATCAGTTTGTATAAGTTTCTTCAGATTTGACGTTTAATGTTTACACACAGTTTTAGCCACATCTTTAGAATAAAAGGAACAAAAATAATAATTCTTGGTTTCAGTATGAATTATTTATGGTTCCTTGCAGCATGTAAAAGTAGATTTACCAATAAACATGAAAAACAAACAAATATTATGGTTAACCTAGTATTGCAACCAACATTATTGATTGCTGAATATCTTTAAGTGTACAAAAGTTATGAATTTCTAAATGTTTGCAAAGGCAGAATGTTATTTGTTAAAATTTGTTATGGAAATTATCTTTCTGGGGAAATAATACTTAAATAATTTTTCTAATTACATGAAATATAAGATTAAAGAAAATTTATTCCTCTTTGCTAATAATTGATAAACTTGTTCACTGATTATTGATTTTTTTCCCTTCAAAATTTGTGTACCGAAGATATGTTCTTTGCTTTGCAAACAGTTTCTTTATAAAACATATATGCATGTCTAAATTCTATTTTTGCAAAATAATCAAGTTTTAGCATATATACCCAATTATTTTCTTTTTTTCACATGATCTTTTTTCAAAGTTTTGAAAAACATGGTCTAAGAAAATGCCATCTTTTTTCTGAACCACTAATTTACTCTACCATAATTTAAGAAAGCTAATTGTTGCAACCCTAGACCAGTTTGCCTAAGCCCTTTTTTGAAAAGTGCAGCTTTATACTCAGCTTATTTACAGTAGTACTTTGCTAGGGGTACTACTACATGTTATAATTCTAAATGTTTCATTAATCAATCAGTAAATCTCAACCCACCTCTATAATAAATACTTATGAGAATTAAGCGCTTTATTTAGAATTATATTTGTAGTTTTCATTACATCTGATAATAAGTTGTGTAATTTTATGAATATCTTTTTGTCACAGTATTGATTATCATATGCATAACATAACAAATATGTAAAATTGTGTGAACAGTTTTTACCTTTTCAATAATTTCTAAAATAATAGTCATGCACTGGAAGTCTTATCTATATATATATCCCAATTTCCATTTCTTTTAACCATTAAGTTCTATGTTTTATGAAATAACTTTTAAATATTTCAAAAATCCTACAGCTGTTCAACCCAACAAACTGTGTAAAAAAAAACACCTTATTCTTACGAATTTCTTTCACATTTAATTCTTACAAAAGAGAAAACACATGATGCATGCACAGTGGAACATAGCTTAACCAGTAAAAGATACTGTAGAAACACAGCTCATGAAGTTTTATAAAATAAGCGAGGAAGAGAAGTCCACTTTCCAAGTTATGGGCCTGTTACATTAGTCCATATTTAGCCCTCTTTCCACAAACACCTTATAGACTCTTGTCATCACACATTTTTTTCAAACTTTTGTTGAGGCATTTTTGTACAAAGTTTAAGCCATATTTAAAAATAATCCTGAAGAAAAAACCGCAGAAGTGAAATAAAATAATTGAAAAATGAGAATGAGATATATGTAGCTTATCTAACATGAACATGCAACTGGCCTACCATCAACGATTCATGCTATTCTCAAGGACAAGGACATATACATTTCCAATAAATTTGTACCCAAGAGGTACAGATTTATTCGGAAAAATTCTTGTATTTAGAATAGATTTAATTTGCTGATGCACAAAAGCAATAGATTTTACATGATTAATTCATTTATTCTTTTCATTTGATTACAATTGTAAATCGATTCTAAATTCACACAAGAAGCAAAATGAAAATAAATATTTTCAAGAAATCACAAAAAGCAAATTACTAATGTCTTGTGAGAAAGGAAAGTGAAAAGGAAAGAGAGACAAAGAGAGGGAGAAAGAAAGAAAGAGTAAATGCAAGAATCACTCGACACTTTCTAGTACAGTCTTCAAAATTTCATTTTATACTTCAGTATCATCATATTTCTCAAAGTCTCCTCTTTCATTAAAGCTTTAACAATATATTACTTATTTTTGACACATTTTGGGGCAATTAATCACAAAGTTTCACTGGACAACTGGAAGAAACATCTCACAACTGTGATATCAATGAAATACTTGCCTTAAATAAGATTGTAAATGTTTTATTTTGCACTAGTTTGAATGGAAATCAACTAAAACCAAGGCAAAACAAGTATATGAGGAGTTTCAGTCATCAAGTGTACTCAAGAGATTAAGGAGATGTTTCAAAAAAAGGGGGGGGGATGACAGGAATATCTATGCAACTATTATGCAATCTCCACAAAGGCTGCTTATCATATGGAAAATGGAAAACAACACTATGCAAAATTATTCATGAGAAAACGAATGCGATTTTCACTGACATTATTTACAAGATGGTAGAATCATGGATAGCAAATGAAGACTTTTCACACTCCTTAACAATCCATAGATAATTTTTTTCAGATAAACATTATACATAAATTTCTTTCATCACAGAACAATTGTATTTTTCAGTACTTTACATGAAAAAAAAAAACATATTTCACTAAATGAGTGTTTTGCATTATAAGGAGGATTCTGGAAGAGAAATTATGTTCATTTTAAATGAGGTTCCACTGTTTGATTTGTCAAATTTTTTTGAATAAAATGGATAATTTTTCACCATTTTTACAATTTTATTTTTGATATACTTAGCCATGTTTTCAATTCTGCAGTTGACAATGTTAACAAATATAATAATTACTTTTAGTTTAGCAATTCCCAAAACCTTTTCACAGATTTATTGAAATAAATAGGGATCCTCACTCATAGACTAGGGTTTGGAGCCTTGTTTCAGATACTCAATTCCTAAACTATAGCCAAATATGATTCCTAATTTTGAAAACAGTCAGATGACAAGGTCAACACCCAAGCTGGCACTGCATTCTTACATTCATGCTAAGTTGAGAGCTTTAAGCCTTAACAGATTTAATATGAATCAGATATTTTATACAATAAATCTACAACTATCGGGACTTGCCCATTGTAAACCATAAACTTGATAAGCCACAACCAATTGGCTACTCTGAAGTCCACTAGAGGCTTGTAACATGCATAGCTGGGTCAATTCTTTGCTAATCATATACTATTTTTTATTATTCACAATCTCAGAAAAGCTACTACATAAAATAATTAGGGTTTATTTCCAACAATAATTTTTGTTAAGCAAATAGCTTGTGCATATTTTCACTCAATGGTGAAAATGGTCAAATGGTTTTAAGGCTATTTCCAGGTGTTTTAAAAGTTCATTTCTTTATATTTTGTTTTTAAATAATACCAGATCAGGACAATGAAATTTTGAATTACTGATTGACTCACAGTTAGTTGCATATAAGTGTGATTGTGTAGGTGTAACATGTGCGATGATTCCCTATTCTAATTTTTTTTTGAAAGGGATTTTATTTTAATTTGTTATGGTTTTGAATCCTCCAGGACACCATGTGATATTTCGTTCTTTTTATTTACCTGCCCAACGGAAATATAATTTTAACTGCAACTGAAGTTCTTAAACAAGTATTGCACCAACAAGTTTCATGATAAGATGATAATATGGTGCATCAGCCACTGGATCTGACCAATCAGCATGATAAGACTAGGAAATCATGTGAGTAAAGTTCTGGAAACTTAAAAGATAATAGTATACAAGCTTAGACCCTTTGGAATGAAAAGAAAGTAAGCTTTGTGTATGTGTTTACTTACCGAAAAAGTCTGAGAAACAAGAAAATAAAATAAAAATGAGAATCAGTACCAAGGAATGGAATGAGTTTTGTAATGTTCAAAATAACATTGAGCAGTTACTATATTATTGTGCTACTTATTTCTTCCCCTCTAGCAAATTTTGTGAAGTAAATGCAATATGAAGGCAAAGATTGTCATTCAGAATATAAAAATATTGCATAATATTCTTTTTATCTTATTATTAATAAAGCGTATCCATATTTTTCTCCAAAAATAATTGGTTAGTGATTACTAGTTTAAAATGAAGATATTTCTGATGAAGAAAGCTTAGAATTAAAAGAAAATTTACAAGTGTTCATCTTTATAAAATGAAACTTAGATGGATTTCTCAGTTTTATTTTCTTAAGCAATAATATTGAGTGATGAAGCTGAACTAATACAAATTTACTTTAATTTGTTATAAAAGGATTTTTTTTTTTTACAAAAACATATATAATATGGAACTAATTACTTTGAATTCTTTAACTTTACTTATTCATAAAATATGCACAATAAATTAATATTAATAATTAAATTTTTTTAAAAAAACCTTGTAAAAATAAACATATATAAACTCTATTGTTATAAGATAGAACTATTTAACTTTAAAAAATAATTTATAGAAATGCAATACAATAAAGTTTAAGTAATTTATAGCACATATTGTGATTAAACATAAATATACAAATGATCAAAATCTCAAAATTTTATATTTGTAAATAAATACAAACATTCAAAGCACATGAATTAAAATCAATAAATGATTACTTTCTCTGGAGTTACATAAAGTAATTTAATACTAGGTTCCCTAGATGCAAGTTGGTGATAGATGTAATTCGAAGTTGATGTGTCAGTATCTCCAGTTAAACAATATGCAGGGATCTGTAATTAATTGATATTATTAAGCAAAAACTTTTTTGCTAATGAAATTAATATAACAATATACTTAAGATGATGCTTAGTTTTAAATTGCTTTTTTTATTTTCGTATCTTCATATTATCTCAACAAAAGAAATAAAGAACAATGATAATTAGTGTAAATATATACATATAACGTTAAGTAAAATTTTTTAGAGATTAAAATAAATTTAAAAGCTATACTATCAAGTTATTACAAGAACATTACTTATTTCAAAATAATAAATTTTAAAACATAAAAAATTTAGTATAAGAATGATTATACAATGTAAGCAAAATACTTAAAAATGAAGATCAAACTCTTATAAATAAAAATAACAGAAATAAAATGAAATATTAAAGCATCAGTTAAATTACTTACATCTAATGAATTTAGTTTTTGCACTTGGTCCATAATAAGGGAACGTAATGGTGATACAACTAGTGTTACACCATTGTTTACTAAAGAAGGAAGTTGATAACACAAACTTTTTCCTCCACCTAAAAATAGTATATAATTATCTGTAATTATTAAAGACAAATTTACAATAAATGCCTAGTAGTATTATGAATTTGGTACCACATGCTGAAGTCACAGATTTAACTAATTAATGAAAAATATTAGCAAGATGAAGAAATCAAGAAAGCTCACTAAGAAGCAATAAATTCTGAAAGCTACAGCAAAAAGTGATAGCTAATAGAGATATGAACTTTAGAAACTTGAGCTGTAATTACATTGAAAATTTATCTCACTGACAGTTCTGTTTCTACAATTTTATTAAAACAAGTTTATACAAATGATGAATCCCTATGACGTTAACAGTGACAAAGTTTTTTTTTTCTTCCATTTATTTTAAAGATAATCTTTTAAATTGATATTTTGATAGAAAAATAAGTAACTAATTTGCTACCATAGTTTCCACTTGAAATTGTAATTCCTACCAGTGAGAGAACATGTTTACAAACACATTTTGAAACTACACTAGCCCTCTTTACAATATTTATGTGAATTCTTTGATGAAAGATTTCCAGATCAATGGAAATAAGGGACCTTCCTGGACCACTACTCAACTACTTTCTCTGGGGACTGACCTTATGCTTCAGAGATTCACAGCACTGAAGAATTAAAAAAATTAAATCTCCACAAAAACAGCTAATGAGAGCCCACAAACGTTTAATAATGTTTGAAGAGAAATTGAGAGAATACTGAACATTTTCAGAAAACTGATAGTGCTCATGCTAAAGTGTATGAATTTAAAACTCTTTAACATACTAAATAAAATTCAGTCCCCATTTCTTACTCTGTAATGTCTAAAAAATACTTTTATCTATTACATAAATTATGGGCACTCAGCATTTGAAATTTGGGCATAAATTTTCAGACAATATTAATAAAAAGAATGCCCTTAAATACAAAAGGTTAATATATTTGGCTATGTATCACATTTTTTTCAATCAAACATGTACCAATCAGTCTTTAATCAATAATGCGAAGAATCGTATTAAAATTTTAATTATTGAAAAGAATTAAAGAAAAGTATATTAGGTACAGGTTCAGAATTAACAACAAAAGTTTAGAAGTGCTATGTTAAAATTGGTTCAGCAAAATTATTAACACATGTCACTAATGGGAATCAGAAATGAAAATCTTTGTATGGCTCTGAATTCATTCTCATTCTGAAATTTACAATAAATACTAAGCGAAATTATTTTCCTTGTTCTGAAAATTGAGAGCTGTTACTGGGACTGTTGCCACAATAAATTAAAAATCTCAATAAATGAGAATGTTGTAGAGGGAAATAGTGTTCTACTCGCAACCATAGCAGTTTTTAAGCTATATATGCTCCCTGGGTAGTGATAAATAAGTAACAATGCTCATCAATGCAGCCTTGCGCTATACCTTCTTCATTTTCATCCAAAACTAACTTACATTTGGCTGCTTGTAGGTAAATGGGTCTAAATTGCTTCATTCCCGATGTTATAAAAAAGTGCTGCGTTCAAATTACTGGTAAAAGAAATATTCAAGTAGATTATGTAAGAAATAAGTTTGATACCAGAAATACACACATATAAAAAAATTAAGAACACAGCAAACAAGGAAAAGATGAGCCAGTGGGTAATAAAAATCCTTTTATTGCTGCAAAAATCAAAAAAATCTTAGAGCAAGAAATGTTTGTTCAAAACCGAACATAAAATAGAGAGAGGCATAGAATGTATTTTAAAAGATAAGAAATAAGGTAAAAGCAGTGTTTTTTTTTAAATTTTAAATCCTATATCCAAAGAAAGAATTCCATTAAACACTTATGCAGATTTTGATGGACCCCTTCCCACCACAAATTCATAGTACCAACACAATTTCAGTATTACTAATGGATTAAAAAGATAACCATATCAATAAATTTTTATCCAATCAAATCTCTTTTCTATACAGGAAACCCTTAAAAAAGTGAAATTACAACAAGTAGCTTGAAAATCCATCTACAATCATTGTTACAGAAAGATCGGCTCTTATGGTAAAAGAGTTTGAATTATACTGCAGTAAAGAAAAGATTAAGCATGTACAAATCTTTACCAGAGCACTCAAAGAAAATGTCATGTTGAATGGATTAACAGACCACTTTGTACAATTTGGCTCATGAAGATACAGCAGGTGGTACAAATTTGTGGTTGGTATACAAAGAATCATCAACAGTACACCGACAATGCACTATTTCTCCATAAGTTAGGAACTAAAATCAAAAATAAGGAAGACATGAATAGCACTCAAACGTTACACGAAGAGCATGAAAATCAACCAAAGCAAGATTGAAATGACTTAAAGAATGCCTCTTGAAAGAATTTCTTATGCAACAAGAAAATAAAAATCATCCAATAAAATAAGAAAGAAACAGAATGTATTGAATGAATAAAACTTATTTGAAAACTCAATTTGAAACTGAGGCTTAAGTTTTACAGTCTTTATAGGATAATAGCAGTCACAACCAATACTGATGTGATGTGGAAAAAGACAAAACTCTTGAGGGACTTTATAAAACACCTATTGCTGTTGTCCATATGAACCCACAGTCAGGTGAATTACAATGTTTGTTTACTTTGTATATAAAACTAAATACTCTCCCAGTGTTTTTCTCTTCTTTTAGTTTTTTTTCCAATGAGGATGTTCTTTTTCTCAGTTGACAATTTACATGGTTATCAATTTTTAAGTGATCTTTGCATCTGTTTTAGTGTTTTACAATAAAAGGATGCAGTAACTATGGCAATCATTGGTCTGAATTCTGTATATGCACCAAACCTCTGTTGAAAAACAGCATCAATATTTTCTTTACTGCAGATGGAACAGATTTGATACTTTGAGGCAAAGAGAAGGAATGTTTCCAAATGAGGAAGTTGTAGGTTGTTTCAGGTGGAGAAATGACGTATCCAAATCTCATATCCAGTTGCAATTTAGTCCAAAGACATATTTCTTTCCTTTAGTAAGATTGCACTTTCAAAATGCTTCCTTTTAATTTACTCTATCAAACAAACAATGCACTGATTAATCAAAAATTTCAGGAAAACTAAATAAGCTGCACTGCAATAATTCTATAATAATTTCCATTAGAAGTATCCAGTTCATTTGAGGTTTTATTTCTATTGTTACATGTTTTCAAGAATGCATTTATTCCCACAAGAAGCCATTTAAAAATTTGTCGTAGTTGATGGTCTTGCTCAACTTTGTCAATATCTGCACATAAGTACTCAAACATATTGCATCACAACATGATAGTTTGATGTGACATGGCATTTTCCATTATGA
Source organism: Trichonephila clavata (assembly GCA_019973975.1). Classification (NCBI taxonomy): domain Eukaryota; kingdom Metazoa; phylum Arthropoda; class Arachnida; order Araneae; family Nephilidae; genus Trichonephila; species Trichonephila clavata. Next base: position 137,611 of record BMAO01031769.1, read on the forward strand.
ATTTTATGCAACTGCCCATAAATTTTTCAATGTGGTTACACTTTTTAGCACACAATTTGGTCACTACTTGCAGCTGCCAAGATATGTATGTGAGAGATTATCAGACTAACTTAAATTGCCACCTGAAAGTCACTAAGTCATATGTTATAGATAAATATCTGCAGTGTTGTCATTAAGTTTCGTCAAAATAGCTTTTCACTAAAAATATTTACAAAGGAATGCAATTAACTTTTTGACTGATCTTCTGATGTATATGTGAATCACCATTTCTCAGAAAATAAACTGCTCCTGTAATAATTTTTTTTAAGAGATCATTTTTAACATCTCGTGGTCAATAAGATTAGCTGAACACTAAATCATTTTGTTTTTTTCTTGCAAAAAATTAACAAGAGATGAGAAGCTGGGAAAAAATCAATCATTTGTAGAGGATTGGAAACAAACTCAATTTTCTTTAAATATTTTAAGTGTTGAAGTAAAGGTATTACTTTATTTTTTTCCACGATAAATTGAAATCACAAGCATAATATTCATACCATTGATTTATATTAGTAATGTAGGTAGAAGTTCACTTAGGCAACTGTTTAACAACAATGATCCTTGACTACCATATGTTAACGGGCTATTGGCAGAGGAGCTAGTAATTTTCAACTAGGTCAAGTTTCAAGGATGATACCAAAGTTAGCATCCCACTCTTTCCAAACTTTCTCACCAGGCTAATGTGAAAATGTTGATCTATGGCAGTTTTAACACATATTATATCTTCTAAATAAAAAAAAATTTGACTACTATGATCCTATGTTTAATTTGAAGCACTAAAGCAAAAATATTGAGAATTAATGAATTTTTTTTTGGAAAAACATTCTTTTGCATTTATTTATTTCCCCATTACAGATAATTACAATTTATAAAACTCTTCATTACAATTTCTATTTACATGTCAATATTTAAAGATCTTGTTCACATCTCATGGAAAAGAACGATAAATATATTTTTAATCTAATATTTGAAGTATGTGAATAATATCATTCATTTAATTCTCTTAACACATGCATATAGAAAACCTAAAAAGATAAAGTATTTTGTGAAATGCTACAAAAAGAAGATAGTCCAGTTAAAAAGTATTCATATGGCAAAATGGTTTCCATAAAGACCTTTATTGAATGATTAATGATGATAGTGATTTAAAAAATTTTCTGAATCTAAAAATATAAATTTATCAAAATTCATAATGTGATGAAAAATCTAATTCATACATTTTTACAGTTTTCTGAGAAACAGCAATATTATAGACCAAGGTTATTTTACCTGTAGGCATGAGAACAAAACAATCTTCTTTTAATAATGCAGCATTGATTGCTTCCAACTGATTGTGTCGAAATACTTTCAATCCAAACACATTATGAAAAACATTCAACACATCTTTCGAAAATAAGAAATTAAATCCTTTAAATTCCAAAGAGGCTCCATCATCTCTTTGATTACCGTAAAATTTTCCAGCAATAACTAATAAAAATATACAGTATAAATGCATATAACTAAAGATAATATAATTTCTTTTTTTTTAAAAAAAAGATATATTTCAATAAATTTTGTAAAAATATAAAATTTTAAAAAATAATAAAATTTTTAACATAAAACAGATGCAGATATGTTAATACATATACCATTTAAATATAAAAGAAAGCAGAATTTTATTTTTAAACTTCAAAACATATTAGAAATATTAAAAATAAGTATGATTAATTAATGATAGGATAATCATTCATGCAATGCAATAGTTTTTAATTAATATGTTTTATCACTATTCTGTCACAAAATTAAAAGAGAATTAGAAACTAGTGGAATTATTTAACATGTATTCTGTCATATTCCATGATTCATGTTCTCTCATAAGGTCTTCAAAATAAATTATAGATTGTAAAGTAATGGATTCTTAAAAAAATAATTTGCATGGTAAAGTGGGTAAGTGAACACACGCACACACACATCCTCACATAACATTTAAGAGTTTTTTAAAATGGGGAAATCTTGCTATTTTTTGTCATTTTTTTAATAATTTTATTAGCTTATCAGTTATTTCAGTTACTTTGCAAAAACCTTACATGTTAGTTGTTGGAGTGTAGAATTCTTGAAAACAGCACATTAAGACAAGTTTTTGTGAAGGAAAAAGTTTATTTAGCAAAAAATCCCTTGATTATTCAACAATAGGCATTGGAAATCCTTTCAGTGATTTTATTACATTTAACCATTTTCAGCTGCTAGTGATAATTCAGTTTTCTGCCCCCCCCCCAATTATGTCCAAATTTTCCCAGAAATCTCTATTTAAAAAACATTCCTTTCAATACAAAAAAAAAATATTTCCTATTCATTACAGTTTGTTATTAAAGGTAATACCAGAAATTTAAAGGGGGGGGGGGGGGAGAAACTAATATTGCCAATTTTGACAAATAATATTGGCATTTTGCACAAATATTTATAACTTTTCATTTACTTATTTTTTTTTCTATTTATGCTCCTCATATACCAAAATAAATATATCATTAGTGATCCTAAAAATGTTATAGGCTAATGGTTGTTAAAGTCTTTGATCAAGCAACAACGAGTTATCAGTTTTTCAAAGTAATGGTGTAATAAATGTCTTGTACACAAATTTCCAAAAATTCCCTTTCACACCTAAACAGTGGAATATTGTGTAAAGACAGAAGCATATAAAAAAATGTGCAGTACTCAAACAAGAGCTGGCATCTTTAAAATGACTTTTCACTCAAGATCAATACCCGGATTTTCTCAAAAAAAAATCTGACTTTAAAGTACATTCTTTGAATAAAAAGATTGAATAGTTTTATAAACTATGTTTAATAGGTTCTCATATAGTGTTAAAATATTCAAAATGAAAAACATACTTATCATTTATTGAAGGTAAAGACAATTAAAATTAGAAGGAAAAAAAAAAGATATTTTTTGAGCGTTTTGCACAAACAATAAATATTCTGAATTCACAGTGATTATTATTACTACTTTTAGCTCTCCTCATATCCCAAACTTCATATTTAAAATAACAGTGATATAACATTGATAAGTCAAAGAATTATAAAACAATTTGACAAAAAATAGAAAAAAAATTTCCCTACTTTTCAAAATTTTAGGTTCAATACAAAAGTGGAAATTATTTTTATTTAAATCCCTCTCTCTTTTTTACTTATCTAGGTAAAAGGTAACTTTTTTTAAGGTGTAGTGATTAAAAAAGAATTTTTGGCCCACTCCATCTGTATTATGTTAACACAAATGCATTACACAAAATGGAATTAATATATTATTCAGTGATAATCAAAAAACCAATTAACTATAGTTATAAACCTTATTGAATATTAGCTTATTTCAATAAATTTTTTAAGAATATAAATTTATATATGCATATAATGTACTAATATTTAAGTATTTTTTTAGTATGCACAATGACGCACACAATATACATACATTAAAAATTTAAAAACTGTTGGAAAGGGGGAAAATTGTGAAATTTCACAATAATTGTTACATGTAACACAATATTTGTTACATTAAAAACTTGCAGGGAGAAAAAGCTGATCAATAAGAAATAAGATAGTTTTACATCATTAATGAGCAAATTTTTTCAAAAACAATTTAAAAACTAAAGGGGCTAGTTTTATAGAAAAAGAGATGAAATAAAATATATTTTACAAATGCAGAATTAAAAAGAAATTCTTTTTTTTTATATTCATTTTAATAAACTTTTAAGAATGAATTTTTTTTTTGGATACATACTTTTTTCATGATCATTGTCAAAACTTTCTCTTTCAGGCACTGTGGGAAATGAAAAGGTATTTAAAAATCATCAAAAAGTATTTCATCAATAGATGCACTGAGTTCAGTTATGGATTCAAATTTAATCTATGGAATAATTCAATGCATACTGTTGAATAAACTAATGCATAAAAAAAAAGAAAGTGAACTATAATTTTTTTCAAAAAAATTATTGCTTAGTGATATTTTTTTAGTAATAATGAAGTTAAAAAATTATTTTAATATAATTAATCGATTTACATTAAATACCGGAGATGAATATTTTTTAAAAAGTTAATAATGTCTGATTTTATTAAAACAGGATTTCGTGAGAATATCATTCTTAATTTAAATTGGGACAAACATTAAAGTAAAATAAAATGTAATAAGGTAAGAATTTTTTATTACTATATTATTATTTTTTTCTTTTCTTTCAAATGGGGCTGCAGATTGGTAGTTACCATTACAGACCTAGTACATTCTCTGGGAGTTGGCATCACTTTTTAGTGTGGGACCATATAGATATCAATTGCCCCATACTACTAAATGTAGATTAAATAATCATATAATAAATTCCTTCATCTAATTTAATGTAAATGATATTAATGATTTCCAATAAACTGTACTGCAATTATCTTACAATATTTAAAACCATTAAAAACCATCAATTTATAATTATCAACCAATACGAACAAAATTTAAACAAAGGATACATAACACACTATGTGAAAATTTCTGCACATTATCATTATTAAAAAATATCAAGGGTAACAGTGAAGTGTAAAATATCTGTGATAAATTTTATAATGATATTCAATGCATTTATGTTTAGACTAAATTCGCTGAGCTTTAATAATATTTGTGCAGTAATAATTTAAAGCTAAATATTTTCACAATAAAAAAAATTCTTTATTATACAATTTAATATCATAAAAAGATCTTTAAAAAATATGGATAACGTATGCCATATAATATAAGTGAAAGGATATATTTTTTTTTTTGCGAGAAAAATAATTTTAAATTCATTAAAAAATTTATTTTATACATCAGAGTATATAATTTATACAAAATAATTGTTGGCATGACTAATGGAATGACAGCAAATGATTGTGAAAGATGAATTCTGGCAATGAAATCATGTGGACAAATAGCATGTACAATACAGGGAAAACCATTCTGATAATAAAATGTGATGTAAATGCTAAGTCCAAAAAAATAAATAAACAAACAATCATGTATATTAATTCTTAATATAACTTCCATTATATTGTTAAAAACAGCAGTGAGAAACAGATATCCTTTTTCATATACAAACATGTAAATAGACTAGATACTTACATGTTTTTGTATATATTACACACACATGTAGGAATGCTTTATTTCAGAAGTCCAACAAAACATAGTTTCATCAGCTTTTATAAATATTTGATTTTGTTTTTTTTAATTAATTTTGGTATCATCTTTCTGAAACAGCATTTAAATATATTTTCTTAAAAATATATCATATACTGAATTTACATCTTTACCTGATAACTCATCATCATCATTTATATCATATATACTTTGTTCAATAAGATTTTGAGTTTCTATGTCTTCTATATGTACAGATGTGGTATTTGCTGGATTAAAATTATCACAATTGATTTCATGGATCTTTTTTACAATATTTTCTTTTGAAAATCCACTCTGATAAGAAGCTTTAGAAAATGTCTCTTCATTAAGTGATGCTGACTTATTCGACACTGGTAGTATATCTTTTATTAAAGATTGACTTTCAGGTGAGGTGGAATTGAAAGAGATAGCAGCTCTTTTCAGCTTAGTAAAGGAAGGTCTAGGTGAATTATGAGTATTTTCAAAACAGTTTACATCTGTATCCCTGTATGAATTTTTTGTTTGAAATAAAGGACCAGGTTTTAATTTTTGAAATGGCACTGGTTGTAGTACAGAAGAACCATTCAATAATACACCTGAGTGCGAAGAACTTTTCTTTGTTGCTTCCAACTGTTGTAGAATTTTTTTCCTGAAAAGTAATATAAAATATTAGATCACACCAATGAAAATAATAAATGGTTATTAAAACAGAAGATAATAATTCAGTTAAATGTATCAAAACTCACTAATTTTTTTTGTATGAATTCTCATAAAAAATTACTTGAGAAATGGAATGTTTTAATAATTAAATCTCAAAAAGCATCATTCTGAAAAATTGGTAATAACAGACTGATAACATCAACTTTAAAAGAACTAATTTAAAGTCTTAAATGATAAATTTCCTTTTCAAGTAAAGAAAGTTTGGAAGAGCTTTTAAAAATATAACCGTTTTTAACTAACTTTTCAATTTCCTTACTAGTACTCATAAATACAAAATTTTTAATATGTAAGATATTGAAAATCCAAGTTAATGTTCTAAAGAGGATATTTTGATGTTAAATCTTTTAGCAAAGCTTTTCTGAAATTTCCCTAATTATATTTATTTCACCATAAATCAATTTTTGTTGGAATAATTAAAAGTTTTATTCTACTTTCTAACCATCATTCACTATAAAAATAGTGCTGAAATGGTCCCAGAGAGTAAACTCGAACAGGTGTGCGTTTTTTTTAACAATAAATTCATCAAATTTCTCTAAACATGTTATAAATCTTTAAAAAGCATTTAGTTTAAATCATAATGTGATACTATAGATGTCATTAAGAATATACTAGTTTATAATAATTATAGCTCTTAGATTAAAGGAACACAGTACGTTTCAAATGACAAAAATCGGCCAACACATCAAATCAATTTTTTTTAAATTAAATTATTTTTTTATATATATTTTTCTATAATTTCAAAGCTTAAAGTTAAAAAAATGCAGAATTATGAAAACATTTATGATCGCTTTTATTTGCATCTCATTGGCAAATAAAAACTTTCAGCTGATTTATCTCAGAAAGAAAAAAGTAACTAGTCTTACTTCATTTCAAATACTAAGACTTTCTTTTTATTGTGCCAAATGCTTTGATATATTTTCTAACTATTGCAATTAATATATGTAATAAAAGTATGCATTTCAGAATTACTTATTTTAAAAAAAAAACACAGAATTTAGAATTAATACATTTTCCAACAAATTTTCAATGAGCATCAGAAAAAAAGTACTTTACAAATACAATCATATCACAAAACCAACAGCAACTTTTGTTATATATATAGTTCGACCTACTGGTAAATCAAATTTCATGTGTATGCACCATTTATTGAAAGAGGAGTAGCATTTTATAACCTCGTGAATTTTTAAAATTTCCCTAAAAAAATTAAATGGTTAGCTATTTGTGGCATTTTGAGAACAAAAATTGTACATAGTACACATATAAAGGGGCAGGGAAAAAAATGCTTAAAATCATTATATCAAAGATTTTTTTTATAAAACATACATGCTCTTTTAACCAAACAGTTTTTCTTATAGATAACAGTATCAATCTATATTTAATTTATATAATTTTTTAATGTATCATTCTAAACATATTTATAAAATACTAGTATATAATAACAATGATCATTTTGTTTAATAAGAATTAATGTAAATTTATAAGCATTCATAGTTTCCATTTTCATTTTAAGTAACCAATAAAATATAGTAAACTAAGTTTTCCTTTAAAAAAAATTATAAAACATTTCTAAAATGTTACATTTTTAAAAAAAATACCTGAATTTTGGAAATATGTTCTTGTTTACTATACATACGAAAAATGTATAAATTTCAATTAAATTTAAGCAGATGTAATTTTATAAGTTTACACAAATAATTATCAACTTATTACTGAAAGGTTTTTAATTACACAAAGTAAAATCCCATTTTTCTAAATTGAAAGACAAAGTGAATTTTCTTTAAGACCAGCAAACTGCAATGAAGCTATTTTGGTATAAAGAATTAATTTTTATGAATATAGATGCCTCATTGCATATACTTGCTTTATTTTGAAAATGAAAATATGTGCTTTTGTTAATGTACATTATTAATTGCCACATTAAAGAAATTAATACAATTTTTAAAAAATCTAAAAGTTTTATATGTGATTAAAAAGACATTAAAATATGTGTACATTAATTATTAATACTGGAAAACATACATCAATTATTTGCTTTAAAAAAAAGAATAATGGTAGATTTCAATACATCAAATCTGCTGATAAAAATTATATAAATTGGTAACATCAAATATGTAATAAATGAGGTGTGAATGGCTGAATACTCAATTAAGCACAAGTAAAAAATAATATATAACACAAATTGCTGCTATTTTTATTGCAATCTTTATTTACCTGGTATTTAATAATGTATTTAAATCTTTATTTTGAAACTGAAACTTTTCTTCTTGAACTAAGTCACAAATCTTAGTCATAACTTCAATATTCATTTCTTGAAGAGAATTAAAAACAGATGAAATATTTGCTGAATCATTATTCTGAAAGAAAAATAGTGGTCAAACACAAATTATTTTCAAAAATAATACTTCTATGGCTTATATTAACATTTCTTAAAGGTTTTTAAAAATAAACTTAATTGATGCATATAAACATTTAAACAAAATCAAATGAGTAATAAAGTAATAATACAGTTAATAAGAGTCATATTAATAACTGTTCATACAAATTATTTAAGAAATAAAACATCCATTTGTTGAATATAAAATGACACTTTTGGAAATAAGGAGACATTTTAAATGTAATTCATTACAAATGAAAATACAATAAAAAAACATCTATAAATCCACTCATATATGTCACCAGATCATAAGTTAAGTAATTCCATTTTTTAAAAAAATGTTCCTAAATAATTAACCATGTGAATACACTATTAAAAGAAAATTTAGTGTTAAAAACCTTTTTTGAACAAAAAAAAAAGTTTAATTTTACGAAGAGCATTTCTAATTATCAAAAGAAAACACACACAGTTTTTAAGAATCAAATTTCTTAATTAAAATAAATTTAATTAAAATTTTAATAAAATGTAAAACAATGCATCTCATGTGCAAATTTCTTTTTCTTGCTCTGATTACACATGGCAACCCAAAAACATAGCCTGTGATTAAATTTACATTTTAACATTATTACATTTTTAACCTAAGCAAATAATTTTCACCAAATCTGCAGTTTCAAGCAAAAATTTTAAATAGAAAAAATGTTTAACTCAAAAAGCAAGGAAGAAAGCCAAACGAAGAAACATTTCCCGAGATAAGCATACAGGTATCACAACTGTCATAAAGTCCTTAATAATTTGATTATATTTCAATTCCTTCTTGAATTCCTGATTATACATAAATTATACTGCATCAACAGATTGCTAAAAAGCTGCTAGCCTTTCATATGAGCTTTACTTTAATCCAGTAAAAATTGCAAGAGAAACTGGATTTATGAGAGATATAAAATAAAGGTTATTAACTTAACTCACAAGGGGAGGGCATGGCTAAGGAAATTCATTTAAGAGTGTTGTCGAAATTTTACAAACAGATGGCGTTGTTTGCAAATTGGATGACTTCATAAAGATAAAGCTTGTTATCTAGAAACCTATCGTTACTATAGCAACAGGGTGTGGTTTAGAAATGATTGACAGATGTAGTTGGTATGAGAGAGCATGGGCTCTTTGAAGAACCAGATTGAGAAGAAAAACATATCAGCAAATGGAAGGGCGAGGAAATGGATGTGAAAGAGTTTTCTACAAATAGTTTCAACATTTGATAAAGGTTCTGTCACTGCCGCACAAAATCGGATGCAGATAAATTTTTTTTTTGAAAGCTGTCGTAGTGGATCGTTATGAAAATGTGTATTGCACTTTGAGTGTAATGCACTTGATATTTTGTCACATGAATTATTGTATTTCAAGGTAAGTCCCTGAGTGCAACATTTTTGAGGGAAATCTATTGTAAAATTTTACTGTTTCCTAGTTTCGGATGACATTTATCCCTTTTTGTGGCAATTGGTATTGTAGTTTAGAAATCATGTAATTCATTTCAACTTTTCTATAAAATCATCGTTATAAGGCTCCAGATTTTTATATTTAAGATATCATAAACAATGCCCATAAGATTAAGAATGGAAAGGAAATATGGGTGGAGGTTTTAATTTTTTGACGAATGATTTGGTAGATCTTTATTTGAAATTTAGAAAAAGTATTTTTTTCAAGTTTTAGGGGTTATTTATCTTTGTTACCTTTATTTATTTATCGATTTAATTCTCTTTGTTTGATAGAAATTTGCGAAATTTTAATAAGTTTCTTTCTACTCATATATCTTAGATACAAATTGTATTTGAAATTGCCATAGAAGGATGCTTATCATGGAAATAAAGTTTCGATTTGAATCTTTAAAAAGAAAATGTCATTTTCATAGAAAATATTCACTAGAGCACTTTTTTGTCAGTCCTTTTTTAACAGCATTCCATTTCTTGTTTTACAAATTAATGTTATTTCCAATCAGGGGCATAGTTACCGCATATCAATGATACGGGGCCCCAAGCTTTGAGGGCGGGCACCCAAATGTGTAAGCAAAAAATCGTAGGGGTGGCCATAGAGAGTGCCCTCAAGAATGATACAGGGTCCATTCAGGTCCAGTTCCGCCAGTGTTTTCAATACTCATGAAGATGCGACACAAATTTCACTGCCTTCAATTAAATTATTATATTCATTGAATTAATTTCCAAACTAAGCTTCCTTTTTTTGTTTCCTATGTGCAACATTTTCAGAATATTTATTGTATATAGTTGTACTCTCATAATGATATTTTTAGTGTCGCCGATTATAAGCGGAGGATAAAATTGGTGTATTTTGTAATCGGATATTTTCTTTAGAATTTTTACTGTGTTGATCTACTTTTCTAGTGACATGATTGTGATGCTTAAATTCCCCAGAGGAGCGGTGTGGAGAACAGTAGTGCGCTTTAGAAATCTGACATTCCTATCAATTTTTTGATGAAATTATCTTCATAAGACTCATGATTTACAGAGGAAGTTCTTCAGTGAATTCACAAGCATGTTTATGATTGTTGTCTTGGATATCATAAATAAAGTCCATCGGGCTAAGAAGAGGGAAGGGAGTTTAAATTTTTTAAAGAAAAATTTAGTATATCTTCAGTTGAGACTTGAGGAAAAAAATAATTTCTGAAGTTTTATTTTTGTAGAGAGAAGTAGTGGAGGGAGACGATATATATATATATATATATAGTATAATAAATTGAAAAAAATAACAAGATTAAACTATCAACTAACAAAGCCAGAAGATAGAAACCAGATTTTAAGACACATAACTATAAAAAATGGTGGAAATATATATTGTACAAGATTTAAATAAACATAAGTATAGCAGGAAACAGAGTTAGAACTTTAAAATGGAAGAAACCAAAAGTGTCAATGAACTAAAAAGGAGACCTATTATGATTTCTAAAGCTGTTGCTGAATTAGGACCAGCAAATTAGGGTTATATAAATATATATATAATGTTTTCTAGCACTTTTCGAATTCCATTACCCCCCGGTGCTTTAAATGTGTTAGTAGTTTGAGTAGCAATGTTATGGCTACACAGTGCCCTTTTTAAAGACAGTAATATTGAAAGTAATTTGTGTTTCCTTTTCAGATTATATTATTAAAATGATTCGGGAAATAAAAAATAAATTTGACCGGTCTTTATTTTAAAAATTACAAATTTTTGTTGTAAAATACCCATTTTTAAAGTTTTTGAGTTATTTTCAGTGATTTCTGTTTCTTAAATTATTGAGAACAAAAGTTAGTATGGAATTGAACATTTCAAACTAATTTCCCCTACTAAAAATTCCTTGTTGAATTTTAATAATTATTTTTACAACTAAACCTGGAAAAAATATCAATTTTTTTTAATCTATTAATTTAAGATTTTTAGAAAAAATAACTAGTGCTCTCAGACCGAAATCCATACTAACTTTTAAAGAACATATATATAAAAATTCTACAAGAATTTTTCAATATTATCTCGAACAGAAAAAATCCTTGGGAGAAACATATCCTCAAAATTGAAAAGTCTGAGAAAAACACAGTTAAAGTTTGTAAAGGCATAAAACAAAAACTAATAATGCCTCTAAAGATCTAATTTAAAAAAATTTTATTATCCAAATTATGTACACAGTATTAAAACACTACTTTAATTAAATGTTATATGAGGATATATTTTTTTATATTTAAAATATGTTTTACATAAAATTGATTGCATTTTTTATACGATGACAGAGATTACTCAGAAAAATCTTAACATAATATTTTCACAAAAGTTTTGAAACACTTATAAAAATAATAATGATACAAACTGAAATTAGAAACCCTCAGGATCGTACAAATAACATTTAATTTTTTCTCAGTTTTAAGTCGGTGCAATTTAGAAAGTTTGATTTTTATTACATGACTTGAAATTATTTTATTATAGTATTATAATGCATTTTGTAATATTATAGAAAAATTCAGTAATATTTGCAATACTTCTATACAGAATACTTGAACTCTGAAGTCTCATTGTAGTATCAGCTGAAAAAAGGCTGATTTTAAGTCATAATTTTCAGTAGTATATTCCACCTCTTCCAAATATTGTCTTTTAGTAACACAAGAATGTTTTGAGTCAAGCAATTTCTCAATAGGAAAAAATTAATGAAAACAAAAAAAGCTTCTAAGGTTTTTAACTATGTGTCAAATATTGCTCTTTAAAAATTAAAAACCTCGAAACATAACTGAACAGAAATGATTTTAGAAGTAAAAGTAAGAGTTAATAGCCATTTCACTGAAGGAACCGATTATTCTTCCAAATCTCTCTTTATATACAAAAAAAAAAAATTTGTGATACTGTAATAAGTTTATTTCTACTTAACAAAAGAAACTACATCTTTACAACAGAAAGGAGCAAACCCACAGTTTGGACATATTTACATTTATGATAGGGAGGCTTTGCATGAACGTGCAAAAATAGTTAAACGTGACAATGTGTTACAAATTTTACAGCCAATTATGATGAAAAATCCGTATGAACTACATAATACAAGGAAATTACAGTGTTACAATTTGAGCCATGATAGAGTTGCATAATTTGTACAATGGGAGTTGGTCCGCCATTAGGCAGATAGAGGAGGGGGTGGTACCTCCTTCCACATTTTAATTACTTAAACTTTTAAGAATGGAAAAATGCTTTAAAATGAGTGCTAAACTAACCACGCTTCCTAAACTGTCAAATATTGAGATTGTCTCAGAAAACTTCAGATATATTAAAAACTGATTGGTAATCAGACTCCCTTAACCTTTTCACTAGAACTTTTGCTATTCCTGGTGGGCGCGGTAGCTTAGTGGTTATGGTCACGAGTTCATGTCTGGAGTGTCATGGGCTCAAGTCCTGTTGCCACTAAAGACCCTCAATGAGGCCATTCCTCCAGTTCATGTGGTAGTTAGGAAAGAGGAATGCCAGCTCAGGTGTCATTCTCGTTACTCGACCAAGGTTGAACATTACGAGGTTTGTGATCAATAACCCTCTTGTTGCTTTATAGAGCAACGTTAATATATCTCTCTATTTCTTTTGCTAGTCCTGCTCCAGGCACATAAATTACTTTAATAAACCCTGTAAAAATTAATTTATAGTTAATCTTTTATCTTCAAAATTTACATATCTAATAATGATTGAATTTTGTTCCTAATGGGAAATATCAAGAGTGCAGTCCGTTTGGACGTAGCTGCTTTAATTTTGGAAAGGACTTCCTTTCCTAATACAAAAATAACTTCTGTGCAGAATTCTCCGTTTTACGAATTTTTTATTCTGTTTATGTGATCCATTAGCACAGAGTAGTATTTACTTAACAATTCGATTAAAAAATTTCCATTATATGGGCATATTTATTACTTCACGATGGGGAACATTATTACATGTTAAAAATAGAATCACATCTACAATTCTTTGAAATAGTAATTTTAGATTAATGACTATGCAGAACAGTGAAAAAAACAAACATACAGTGAGTGATGTTTTTTATATTTAGGATGAATTGAATTAGAATATGCATATAAAATTGTTTTAGGAATGTTATTATAATAAAGAAAGCTGTTTAAATGTAATTTTATAGCAAAAACATGAAGAAAAATTACATTTTCAAAACATTCTCTTTTTATGGAAAATACTTCTATGTAATATTTTTTCTATGTATATATAGTTAGGATTTTTTGTTACAAAACTTGAACTACGATTTTTGAAACATTCACATTATTTTTAGAGTTAGTATTGAAATAAAAACCAGGCTTCTTCATAAAAAATTCGCTACTTTGTAGCATTAAAATATTAACATAAGTCCACTTCTAAATTATATTTTCTAAAAAGTCCAGTTGTGAGGTAGGGATTCTTGGGAGCTTCCCAAATCGAATAACAAAAACTAAACTTTTTTATCATCAAGAATTAGTTTGAAGATTGTCGAAATTTAGATATCTATAATAATAATGTTTACGATAAATTTTACATCTCGCCATATTGATATCAATAGGAATATTGTAAAGTTTTCATATGCAAGAGTATATTTTTTAAATTCTTGATTATTTTAAGGCCCTGGTGCATAGCGTCCATTGAGGACACCACTCCCCACATAAATTAGCTTTAAGAGCTTTCAGTCCAGAACCCACTCGTTACTATGAGTCAAATTGATGAATCTCAGTGCCTCAACATCAAATGACAACTATACGTAGAATTCGTTAGAGGAATTCCTGTTTCCATGTGGAAACTTCACCTTCTATCTTGGGCTTTGAGTTTGTATCAAAACAAACTTGGCTTTGCCTTTAGCCCAGTATTGCATTAAAATATTAAAAATTAAAAAGAAAAAATTTGATATAGTTGAAGTGTACTTAAAAGTTAAATTAAATTGTAGAAAATTCAAGAAATTAAGTGTTTTGAAATAAAAATAGTATGAAAGAAAAAATATAAGAAATTAATGGAAGCGCTGGGATTTTAAGAAAGCTTCTTCTATGTCCAACACTGTGCACTTTGGGAATCCAAAACGCTTGCAAGAGGAACTGGTCTGGTGGAAATGACAATTCTGCAAATTTTCACTCACTAAGAAAGCATTATACACCCCACAATAACTTGTCAGTTCCCAAAATAGATTCCAATCACCTTCCCCTGAAATACACAGCTACCCTGTTCATGCATTCCCCCCTCGTCAGCAGATCCCAAGGTCACCTGACCGTTTCCTCTTCAAAGCAAATTGTCAGAACTTCCTTCTTTCATTCCAACGAAGAGGGTCTCCTCCCTAACAATGACGTGGTCTCATGACGTAGTCTGTGGTTACTTTAATTCTCTTACCCTCCCCCCCCTTCATATAAAAAAAGCGGAATTTGTGTTTCTGAAGTGATCAAAGTCATTATTCATGTAGCAAAATATTCTTTTTTGTAAAATAAAGTATTATTAATGTGTATTTAAGCAGTTTATGCTCAATTTTCTTCTCAAGTAATGTTTTTAAAGTTTTGTACGCAGATTGCATACACGTGGTGCCATCTGCAGTCATTACAATAAAGCTTGCCATACATGGCATCTGAGCATTTTAGAAGCAAAGATATATGTATTTTTTGTAATTTTAAAATTTTCTAGACTATTTCTGACATTATTACATTTCATGGTGGATTTATATGAGTAATTTATGTTCTCAACAAAAGTTTCATATCCAAATAATGTGATTTCATTAAGTTAAAGTACCCTAACCTTTTCAGTACATTTAGAAGTCCCCTTTAAGGATAAGACTTTGTGCAATAGTAGTATTCCTTTAGGATGTTCAACACTCAATGTAATTCTACAGAATGGCCAGTCCCATTCAGAGAAAATAACCTTCAAAATTTCTGCTTAGCTTTTATACAATAAAGTTGTAACTGTTACCAACGATTCGGTGGCATGGTTGGTAAGATAGCTGGTTACCAAGCGTTTGCCCTCAGTTCGTTTCACGCTTTTTTTTTGTTTTAATTTTTAAATTCATTTAATTATTTTTACAATTAAATAAATTTATTTAAAAAAAAAGGTTTATTACATATTAAATGATATTTTAGATAATTATTTTGTATTTTAAAAAGTAAAATAATTAATCCAATTATATAAGTATTTATATTTTATAAATGCAATTATTAATGAATAATATTTATTATAAAAATATATTATAATTGGTTCGCAGTCGTTTTTTTTGTTTTAATTTTTAAATTAATTTATTTTTTTACAATTAAATAAATTTATTTAAAAAGACATTAAATATTTTATGTAACTATAAATAATGAAATTAGAAATATATAATATAAGATATATATTATTTTAATTATATTAATTATAGAATAATTTTTTATAAATAATATTATTATAATATATTTTGTTTTATTATAATATTTAATATAGTATTTTATTTATAATATATTGTATTTCATATTATAAAACTATTTGTAATATTTAATATTTATATAAAAAATTTAATATTTATTATAATATATTTTTATTATAAAATGTATTAATATATTTTATTATAAAAATATATTATAATTCATTTGTGACCGTTTTTTGTTTTTGTTTTAATTTTTAAGCTCATTTAATTTTTTTTTACATAAATATTATAACTTATTTTATAAGTATTATTATAAAATTTTATATAATATCTTAGTTATAATATATTGTATTTCATGTTATAAAACTATTTGTAACTAATTTTTACACAAAATATTTAATATTTATTATAATATATTTTTATAATAAATATTATTTATTAATACTTATATTTATAAAATATAAATACTTATATTATTACAGTAATTATTTTACTTTTTAAAAAACAAAATAATCATTTAAAATATCATTTAATATGTAACAAACCTTTTTTTAAAAATAAATTTATTTAATTGTAAAAATAATTAAATGAATTAAAAATTTAAAGGGGAAAAAAAGCATGATTCGAATTGAGGGCAAACGCTTGGTAACCAGCTACTTTACTAACCATGCCACTGAATTGCTGGTAACAGTTACAACTTTATCGTATAAAAGCTAAGCAGGAATTTTGAAGGCTATTTTCTCCAAATGGACTGGTCATTCGGCGGAATTACATTGAGGGTTGAACATCCTAAAGGAGTACTACTACTATTGCACAAAGTCTCATCCCCAAATGAATCTCCTTAGTTGTGCCCTCCCCTTGTCAGTGGCGCAACTGACAAGGGGAGGCTGGCGGGGAGCATGAGGGCCAAGGCCTACTGTGCCCAACTCACTATACGTAATCTTGGGCCTTGAGGTGCAATGTTCCGGTCAGGTGGTCAGTCTGGCACGAAACCCCCAGTGTTAAAATTCCGAAGCAAGCTTGGTAGTCATTTATTGAGCCACTGAAGGGATGAAAGGCTCAGTCGATCTTGCCCAGGCTAGGGTTTGAACCTCTTACGTGTGGTGTAGAAGCGCAATGCACTACCACTCAGCCACTGGTCTTCATAAAGGCTATTATCTCTTACAATAAAATTCTGTCAATTTAATAAATATATTCTGTGAGAAAGCTCTAAAACTTGTTGATTACTCACTGCATTTTCATAACAAATTTTAAAAGAGAATTTTTTTTTACTCTGTTATAACATATTTTTGAAAAAAACTCATTATTGCTTTAAAGAAGGCATTTGAAGAGTGGTCAAGTACAATTAATTGAAAGCTAAAACAGTGGCTTCTTAATGGATAATGCAAAAACAGATCTAAAAAACATGCATGCCCCATCTACATTATTAATAAACACTACTTTGATGTACCTTGAGTTTAAAACAAAATTAGAGAGCCTTTCTAAGCCGAGTGAGTGACTACATATTAACATTGCACTGAAAAACAACATAGCAGGACAAAACTTGCAAATTTGAACCATGGTCAAATGATTAGGATGACACCTGAGCTGATGCCATACTCTTCTAGCTTCCACACCATTGCCAACATAACAGATTTAAAACACATTAATCTTTCAATGCGACAAGTCTTCAGTGACATCAGGACTTAAACCCTTGATTCAACAATGCCAGCCACATGTTCATGGCCATGATAATTTATTACTGTGGCTAGGTTTTCTAAGTTGACAGGTTACATTAACTTATCTCTTACTAATAAAATCACACTTATTTACTTCAACCTGGAGTATTGTGTTATCATAATCAAGATACTACACATATATATGCTAAAACTATAAATTATTTTTACTATTTCTTATAATACATAGCAATCTTGAACCACATGAATGAAATTAGAGATGTGAACCCACTTAACCAACAAGTGTTTTTGCTGTAGATGAGATTAACTCTACATAAAAAATAAGTGAGAAACTGTCAATGCGCAATGCAATGCAAAACAATGAAATCAAATATTACTTTAGTTAAAAAGTTATTCACAAATGGCTTCACTTTTTTTTCTCTCTGCCAAACAACTGACCTTATCATTTACTGTACTAATATCCTAATTCTTTGATCCTGGTTCTGAAAATAAAAGTTAGTTTCTCTTGATATGCAAAATCCTCCCCCTTGTTTTTTAGGTAAAATTCAGGGCTGACATCAAATATTCTTAGGTTTTAATCAGGGTTACATATTAGATATTTATAATTTAAGTACCTTAATTGCAGTTAATATGCAACATAGTTTTGCTTAATAAATATAAAATAAACAACAATTCATTGATAATTTTCAAAATTTTTTCGAGTCTTAAGGTCACAAATTCCTAACCTATATTTTAGAATCTTTTCAAACAAATTAATTCATAAAAATTTTAATTAAATTATTTTAATAAATTTGAAGTTATAAAAAAATAAATACAAAATAATTTACTTCCAAGGAACTACAACCAAGATGAGATAACTTTCCAAAATCTTCAGTTTCAGAGAAATGCATAGGGAAGCTTTCAGATTTTTGTTGTTCACCAAAAGGATCCTAAAGAAATTTTAAAAAATACACCAATTTAAACAGTACTATTGATTAGAAAAAATATTTTAAAATTAATGTAATGTTATTTAAAGATACACTATATTCAAAATGGAGACACATAATGTAACAAACAACAAGCAGGAGTAAAGAAAAAATTTCATGGGGAGGGCCATCATGTGTCAACTTCTATTTTAAAATTAATTTAAAATGTGCTACAGCTCCAAATTCCTTCTCATTGCTATACCACTATTTCTAAAAATAAACATTATAATTTGTCAAACACAACCCTATAAATAGGTAATTTTTTTTAACCCTATAAATGGGTTAGTAAAAGTCTTAGCAAAAAGGGAAAAGAAATTTCTTATTGTAAGTGTCACTCTTCCAGTTCAGATCATAAGGGGGGGGGGGGGGAGAGATAAGCTAAAATTTCGCTTAAAAGTATTCAAGTTAAAAGAGTTTGAAAAATGAGTCCTTTAATGTTAAATGAATATTTGAAACAATTGATGACAAAAAATTTTGTATTCAAATATTTTTTCAAAGTTTTTTGCATCAAATGATTAACATCTTTCTTTAATTAAAAAAAAACAATAATATATTATTACAATAAATAAATAAATTGTAATGTACCGAAGGTTATTCATGCTTGGATTTCTCATACTATAAAACTCCTAAATGCAAATTTTTATTCATCATCATTCATAATAGTTTTCAATTAGCAAAAAGCAATCTAGCTCCTTAACAGTTTTTTTCAAAATGTCTCTGGAAATAATGATCAAATTTGAAACATATGTTATTCAAATCACCTACTATTTAATTCTATAAGAAAGAAAAAGTTCATAAAGGAGAATTTTGCTTCAGAAATTAATTAACTACATTAAAATTAATTGCTTCATACACACCATAGTTAAATTCCCTTTAGGTCAATAGTATTAAAATGGCAAAGCTCATCAAAAATAACTTTTTTGACAACAGTATGTGTATTCTTTTCAGGAGTGTGCCCCTTACCTAATTTTAAAATAAAAATATTAGTAGCATATTTCAATAAATGAAATAGCAGTGTTCTTATCAGATTCTTTATAGCATAATAGAATGTTAAATAAAGAATTTTTTGATGAATTTTCGAGGAAACAATTATCTAACCCTGGAAAGGATTTAGGTACAAAGGAGAAAGTTTTTTTATAATTTGTTAAAAGTAAAATCTTAATTGCATATCAAATTGTGACTAGAAATAAAGTTAATTTTCTTTCCAGCATCTTTTATTTAATTTTCAAATAACTGCATGAACTAGAGATGTTCAAAAAACATGAATAGATTGAGTTTCCATAGGTCTATGCTTGAAGAAAATAAGGATTGGTTATTGTGCTTCCAAAATGGAACTTGTCAGTTAATATAAACTTCAGATACAAGCAAGATTAGATCCTACAATTTTTTTTGTTTTTGTTTGAATGATACCACTCATATATCTCATCCATGATTAAATTTGATGCCCTCTTTGAATTTTTCTAAAATTTATCTTTTTTTGTTTGTAAAAAATATAATTTGGTGAAGTTCAATACTTTTGCTTTCACAAAGAGGCCTTTGGTTGCTTAAATCAAGAAGCTCTGTAAGTTGGTTAATGAGGTTATTTATGTTTGTCTTGTTAATAGGTATATTTAATGGATGTGAAACCTGTTTTGTAATTGGAATTGAATGACCAGAAAATCAAGAAATGTCAACAAAGTGACACTACCATTTGTTTTCTATGCATTATTTTTTATTCGTATTAAATAAATTTCTAGGGGAACAACTGCCGTTTGAATTGTTTATCTTTCTCAATTCTGTAATTTTATTCTTATATCCTTGACAATTCCAAACAATCAAGAAAGCCATGGTAAAAAGAAAATATAATTTGAAAATTAAACTATTTCTTAGATGAATCATAACCACTATCATTCTGTTATAGATGGATAAGTAAACCTTTAGAACATTACAATCATTTTCTGATTTTCTAACTTCCTAGTTTTTTTTTTAAACTTCTGTTCTTAAAATGCTTTTTATTATTATTTTAACTGTATATATATATTTTTTGTCTTTGAAGATACAAGTTTGTATTTTGCTAAGAGAGCTTTTTTAGTTTGTCTATCCAAAAGAATTTTAGAACTGGTAAGAACTGCATGGCTTACTGGTAAGATGAGGAAACAAATAGGATTTACTATTAGGGAAGAGTCAGGTTTTATTGATCTTGCTTATGTAGTTTGTTTCTTTTGAAATGAAAGTAGATTATGAAGTTAACATTTGTAGAAGAAATTTGTTTTATTTAAGAGACTGACATTTATGAGTTATGCTAAAATCTTCTCCAAATGTTTAATTATTTGACTTCAGGCATTTACTATTTTCATGTGTGTCTTTAGGAAAAGATATATTCTGAGTTATTTTGAGGGTCTGTATTTTCTTTTCTTCTACACAGCAGGTACATTTCTGATATTATACTAGTACATCTGATACTATATTACTCTCCCTTATTATTTACACAGATTGATGTGATTTACAATTTTTGCTATCATGGCTAGTAACAGAACAATGAACATAAGCTTTATTTCCACAGCAAGCTGAAACAGAATGCCTAACAAAACTAGCATTTAAAACAGGAAAAGAATTGAGGGCATATAGACATGTTAGAAAGGTCAGACAAGCCATTTGTATAGATTTAGGGAGTGTAATAATGTTGAAAGTTAATAAGTGTTTAGCTGGGTGAATTTAATCATGGCAATAATAGTTATTCATTGGGCAGAGAAAATACTTCCATTTATAAGGGTTTCCAAAAATGTTATCTTTAGTATCATGCAATAATTTTGTTTAACATATTACTCCACAAATAAATTTAGTAAGTTACAAGGAGTATCTGAAATTTCCTAATATCTAATTGTTTTTCAATTCCTACTATTGGTTCACACTCTCCCTGTATAAAATATATCTTGTTCAAATTTTCAATCGTTAATAAACTACTTATTAATGATTGATTTTTTATTCATCCATGCAAGTTCAAATACATTTTTTTCAACTTGTAGTGGATGAGACTTGATGTTAATACAGTTTTTAAAGTATTAATTCCTTAATTTTATTTAATTAATGAAAATAGTAACAAACAAAAATAACAGTTCAACACCATATATAAAAAGGAAAATCACTCATTGTGTCCCTATAGCGCAATAGATAGTGTGTTGGACTTTTAATCCCACATAAGATGGCATAATTTCTAAAAATATTTTTTTTACTATACTTTTTTATTGAAATAATTCAATTAAATTAACAAATAAATAGTAACAAACAAAAATAATAGTCCAACACCATAGAAACGAAAACGAAAAAATGCAAGGAAAATCGCTTTCTATTTTGTCACTTAATATTGTGATTCTGTCAGATGTATAAACATATTTATATTAATTGTACTAAAATAAAAATTTTCTTTGTTGACCTAAGTAGAAATTAACTTTAATATTTTTTTTTATATTACTTGTTAATTTCAAGATCAATTCTTGTTTACCAACAAATTAATCTGAATAATGTCTTTTTTAACTGACTTAACCTATCTCACCATTCCCAGAGTAAGCTTTTCGATGAGATTTACAAAAACATTTTTCCACAAGGAGCCTTCATTTCTTTTAATTATTAAAAGAAAAAATGACAATTTGATGTATTCAATCTCAGCCAAGTACCAAAAATTTACAATTGTTTGTTAATGAATTTAGCCCTCCAGCAAAGCACAAAAAAGTCAAAGCTTTAAGAAGCCTGTAACACATCTTTTTTAATGCCTGCATTTCAATAAGGTCTTTAGCACAGCATACTTCAAAGAAAAAGAGATTGCTACATATTTCTAATTTGCAAAGTTGAATTACCAGACATTTTTTTTCAAAATTAGATGCCAGGCAATCTCCTCATAATTTACCAAAACCACAGCACAAGTCCAAGACTAGATCCAAGGAGAATTTCTTAAAATTGACAAAGAATCTCTGTTCAAACATTCACAACCTTAAACAAGTTTTCAGCAAAGCATATCTCAAAGCTGTCAATGACAACGCATACAACCTCCTGTGATATAAGTTTTTAAATATGTTTATAGCACCAGACCTAACAGCCATCAGTCTATGAAAGGCAGCACAATAAAAGTTAGAATGAATTTTTACAGCATTAGACATTATAACAAGCCCAGAACAAAAGACCAAATGATCTTCGCACATAGCATTACATAAAGGACAAGTTGAGGAAGCTTCAAAACCAAATCTGTACAGGTGTTTTGGGGTAATCATGTCCAATCTTAATTCTAAATGTGATTCTAACAAGTCACAAGGAATGGATCTTCGAATTAAGAAAACTCAATTCTCTTCCTCAGACAGTCCCGAATCTCTACAAAATGAGCAGTAAATCTAGCATTGACGATTCTTTTGGCACTTTGATAACCAACAAGAGGATCAAGTTGGGGATGGTCAGAGCCAGCGTGTCAAAAAAAAAAAATTATCCATGATTCCACAATGACCTGAAATCTAGCTAAAAATTTGGCTCCAGCTTGGAGACCAGATAACTGCCTACTATCCAGCAAAAAATAATCACAAGTTGACAGTTAAATACAGGTTCATTGTTTGAAAATAAGACTGAAGAAATTATTTTAATTTAATATGGTCTTGTGAATCAAGGAATATCACAATATTCTGGTCACCTCTTATAGTGATTTCATTCAGCCAAAGAATAGCAGCCATTTCAGCATCATAGTTGGCACAATTTGCACCTACAACCCTGTTAAAGCTTAAGTGCTGTGAGTAAACCCACACATCAGCATCAGTAGTAGAACCATCAGCATACACATGGAACCAGCGTATCAAAAAAAATCTTTCTCCAATAGTTCCTAAATTTGGAATCTTTAATTTTGTCTCAGTGTAGAATCTCTTAATGGCTTGAGGACCAAGTCTAAATTATAATTTTCCATTTTCAAATGTCGTAGAAACACACCAGTTTCAAGAAAGAGCTGTCTGTTACATAACAGGACATCAAAAACAACAGACAGTTCATTTATCACTTGTAAGAAGGTAGGTTAGGATTTTAACCTATGATTTGCAGGCTTTTACATCTTTCAGAATTCACCATGTCTCATTATTTAATCTCTTAATCAACTTGAGATTACTTTTTTCCTTTGATAAGTCAGAGGCTCAATATTGGTTTACAATTGCATAGCCTCAATAGGAGTAAAAAATGCACCACCTATGATGAATCTATGGGTACTATTTTGAGGAATTTAAAGTTTGTTCGAAATAGACACAGAAGCAGTTACCTGCCATACTCAACAGCAGACCTAATATAAGATTTAAAAGAAGTACAGATGCTTTGCATAGTATCCCATTTTACATCAGTAAGCCTTTTAAGCAGTCTACTTCTCTTGTTGCCTATATTCAGCATTCTGTTGGCTTTATTTCAGTTTAGTCTGGAATCACATACATTTTCAAATAGGTAGCCTCTTAAATCTTTTGGAGCTCTTAGTCTTCAAAGAAAAGCTCAACCTCTTTAGGTTTGGTACTCAGGGGAATAACTTTAAGGGCTGTCTTACTTGTTCTTACAATAATTTGATTGTCTTTTAATGCTAAATGACTGACATTTGTCGCCATGTGCAGTCTTTTTAGTTTTTAACAACCAAACCATATTTTGCATATTTCCATTCATTAGCATAGGAACTAACTATCCTTTCCATCCAACACAAGCAATCTAATTGATGAGTAACTTGCAACTTTCTACATCATTCATTTTACAGCTTTGTGCTTGACGCACTCCCACTTGAAGATACACATTTTTTTCCCGTTCTAACAGCTTTTGTTCCACAATAGAAAAAATTCTTTTTACAGTTTCCCATACTTTTCTCTCCTTAGTTCAATATATATACATGAAATAGAAAATGGCTTTACCAACTAGAACTCAAGGAACCAACCAGAAATCAAACTAGAACTCAGAAATATTTTTATCATCAACTACATACATTCTAACAGACTTTTCATTTCCACTGCGTGAATTTAAAAAATAAATATCATAATAAGCTAAGCTTGAAACTATATTTTTTAAGTTAGTAGTTAATATTTTCCCAGCTAATAAGTTAAATGTTATACTAACTTGTATGAGACTCTATAAAGTTTTTCAAAAAAATACTGAGAATATTTATCATTAAAACATTAAAATTATGGTTAATAAATCTGCACAGAATATCCAGTAAAACAATTAAGCCTCTTAAAATTTATTTCCTTATATTTTTATTACAATCAAGAAATTATTTTGCATAAAAATTTAATTACCAAATCTGAATTATAAAATTTATGTTAAAAATTTTTAAAGATATTAACCAGTAATTCTTAGGGGTGTTGAATAAAATCTGGAGACAAAAGTCAAACTAACTTATTCTTCACAGTTCTGCACATTTGAATAGAATTAAAAAAATAACACATACATACAGATAAGAAAATCATTTGAGAGAAAAACTACAGTATAGCATTGTGTAATGAAATATATCATAACAAAAAAATCTTTACTTGTTTATTTTCAATGCGTTCTTTATCATCATTAAGCTTTGGTGTTTCTTGATTTTCACCTACATGTTAAAAAAAAACATTTTAGCTATTTTTAGAATGTATGAAAGGAAAAATCTTTTTCCCTAGGATGCGTTTATATGCATAACGAAATTTTTAGCAAAATTTATATATATATACAGTCGACTCTTTATAATTCAAACCTTCGATAACATGAACCTCTCGATAATTCGAAGTATATGCTCAATCCCTAGAAAAACTCTTGATATTTTGAACTAAAGCAATACGTTTTGGTACACTCAATATTTTGAAGTTAATCTGTGGCTGGTCAGACTACAACACACGATAATTCGAAGGTGTCTTATAAAACTCGACAATTCGAATACTCGCTACCATGTAGTCCTGTAGCAAATAGAGGTTGGAGCTTACTAGTTTTGCCTTGTATTGTCTTTGCATGTCTCCCCTGAAACTTAAACCCCTTTGATCCTCTGTCTGCTACCTCTTCTTTGTGTTTTCCAGTTGCTCTGGCGAAAAAACACTTTTATTGTTTTACTGCTTCAAGTAGACAATAGACCAACCACATCTGTTGTCAGCCATCCATATCTTTCGTTTAACATGTGACCTTGCTACACGTGTTCAGAAAGGATGGTTGCTATTGTGAAGAAGAGATGCGTAGGATTGTGTATGCATGTGTTCTTTTAATACAGGACTTTTAATTTCTGTATAATATTTATACTGTATAATATGTACAATTCTTATTTTATTACATAGTTTTAAATTTAAATGTGTTAGAAAAAAAATTTCTTTGTGTAATTTGGGAGTCTTTTTCTACCCTCTTGATAATTCAAAGTTTTTCATTGGTCCCTCCAACTTCTAATTATTGAGAGTCGACAGTATATATATATATCCACATACATAGTAGTAATACTTAATAATAAAATATGGATGAAAATGTAAAATTAAATAAAGTTGATAATTTTGGAAAATCAGTGAAAAATTCCAGTTAAAATTGTTGATAAATTATTTAAATATGCCATGAAATTGTAAAAATAAAAAAAAAATTATATAATTTATTTTGAATAAATTTTAACGTAAAGAATAAGATATATATTCACTTTCATCATCACTAAGAAGTAGTCTGTTGTTTTTCTTTTTAGTAGAACAGGGAATTATTTCCTCCTCATCAGAAAAAATAACTGAAGTACATTCGGTCAGATCTATAAGTTCTTCAGAATTAATACAATCTTTTTTTTGAGGATTATGATTGAAATCTAAAACATAAAGAACAAAAGTGTGCATATTCAATAACAGAAAATAAGTTTTTTAAATGTTGCATTCAAGCCAAATAATGCATTTTTGTCATAACATTTTGCATTTTTTAAGGGATATGTTTATACTAGAACACTTAAGACAACAGTTAAAGTTTAATTTCATAATTATACATTCATCTAACCCTTTAAGGAAGTATCTATTTTAATTCAGAGGTGTAATATGGAAAAGCAAAATGTGTACAGAAACTAATGAAGACGCATGCATTTAAATTTAAGTTCATTAAAGTAAACAATAAAATGTACATTAAAATTAGTTTTTAATTATTCCAGTGTGTGATCCTATTTATTTTATTCAAATAATTCCCCATCATTCAGTTTGTAATGACATTTTAAATTATATATAAAAAAATACTTTAGAGAAAATCGCTCTTGGAATCTTTTAACATTCTAGTGATAATGCTTCCTATGTATATAATATAGAAAATTGCAACAACAGTTATCTCATTATCAGCTTGTGGTAACTGGTAATTAATATTAAAGATAATATTTTATGTGATACTACATACAAAAAGGAACAGGATATAGATCAGGGATTCCCAAAGTGGTCTATATCGACCTGCAAGGGGTCTTCTACATCAGCGAAAAAATAATTTAGGGGTCCATGAGGTGTAAATCATTAAACCAGATCGTGACTTTAATTTTGAAAGGAAATTTAATCAAGTAGAAACCAGACTTACCTATTAACAGATTTACTTACTAAATTTTATGAGGTAAAGTAATGAGAGGTTTGCAGTTACAAGGCAACAGCATAAATTTTATCAAAACAAGAACCTTATTTCAACCTTTCTTGTGCCAGAATTAAGCTAAAGGAGTATAGTATTGGACATCGCAAATTTTCCCAGCTTCTCAACTGTTACAGACAATCTGCCTGGAAAAAGACGTTTTAACCTACATTCAATATTTAAATGCCCTTTTTTTAGATTTTGAAACTAGGTTTGAGAATGTTTTGACTCTAGTAATGGCACAGCAGACAATGAATTCATTTGGTCGCATCGGAAAAAAAAAGAGTCAGATTACAAGAGGCACTAACGAAGATCAGAAATGGATGTCACAGGAATTTTGGCTTTAAAAAGATATTCCTGTTATTTATCCCAAATTATGGAATATCTTGAGAAAGTTTTTAATTGTTTTTCCGATTAAGAAGTTTCAATGCGTTTTCCAATCTCCAAAACAAAAAGAAATAAGAAAAGACTGCACACAATTAACCAATGAGATATTTAGGGTTAAACGTGACAAAAGATTGATACCAAATATTGAAAACTTGTCATTGCACTCCCCAGATTTCTCCCTCCCACTAAAAGCATTTGTTTGTTGCTCAGTTATTTTATGTAACAGTTATTTAATGCATTAATTAAATTAAAATTTATTTATTAACGTGTTTTCTTAAGTTTTAAACACTATACTTCACTACAGTTAGAAATTTAAATCTTTTAAAGTAAGTATCTCTATACATGCTGTCAAAAACACATTTAAGATTATGAATTTGCAAAAATTAGGTAAGTAGGGGTCTACCCCAAACTGAAAAACCTGGCAAGGGGGCAATGAGGCAAAAAAGTTTGGGAACCTCTGATATAGATTAATCATTTCTAATAGCAATGGATTAAACAACAATGAAGATTTAAATAAATTTAGAAAATACAGTTTCTTTTGAAGATACTTGAAGAATTGAAAGACAATATTTTGAAGAATGCCAAGAAATTGAGTGTTCACACACAATTACGAGGTTTCTTATAAAAATATTACAAAAACAATCATTATAACGTATATCAATAAAGTACTTGGCATTTATGCTATAATTTGCAAATATTTTCATAGTATGATGCTTAATAAGAATTGTCAGATAAATAAATCATTTCATAAATCTGATGCATGCTATAGAGAAATCAGCAATTGTATACTAGCTATATATATAAAAATTAAGCATACAATCCACCAGAAATTAAATTTCCACATATTTTCTAAATGCCTAAATTTTAAAAAATTCCTATTAGATTTCATACAGTTAGCAATGATTTTAAAACTAACATCATTACTTCTAATGAAATATTTCGAACTACTTTATCTTGTTTCACCAAGATAAAATAGTTTGATTTAAATGGTTTAAGTTAAAATATTTTTCTATTCATAATTATGATTTTGAAGATTTATTTACTCAATAGATATTAATGTGTGTGTGATACAATTAAGTTCTTTGAGAAAATTACAATAATTATGATCTGAATGTTATAAAAAATCCACAAATTTAAAACTTTTATTGAATTAGTACTAAAGAAAAATTACATTAATTTTAATGGCAATTTGTATAAACAAATAAAATGGTTACCATTAAGTGGACCTGAAGCAATAGAGTCTAGCAAATTTATATACTTATCATTTTAATTCAATTTTTTTTGTCCATGATTAAATTTTTTTTTTTTTATAAAAGCAAATTTGTAAAAAAAAAAAAAATAAATAAATAAAATAATAATAATAATGATAAAAAAAAGTATATAGTTTTTTATTGCTGGCCTGTAAACAAAAGTAAATATTAAGCAAATAGTATTAAAAAAGGAACATCAAAGTGTGTGATTCATATTTCAGAAAAATAAGCACTTTCAAGATCTAGATTAAATGAATTAAGCTAATAATGCATATTTTTGAAATTATGTGATAAGACAACAAATAACTTAATTGTACCAAAATTTTTTTTTCATAACTTTCAAATAAAGATAATTTACTTTGATACCTTTTTTAGAATTATCATTGTAAGATGATTCAACATAGCTTCTTGTGTTTTTATTGGAAGTACAGGTTGCAACTTTTGAATTTGTACTGACATCCTGTTTTAAAGTTATACCTGAATCAAATACAAATAGACTGTGATTTAGAATACATATATATATATTATTAAATTAAAAATTTGAAAAATGCACAACTTATCAAAATACCATTTTCAGGAAGTTCTTGATAATTTGATGCAGTGAATTTAGACAAAGAATTTTCACTATTTTGAGAACTGTTATTGTCTTGGGATACTGCATTACTATTTTTCTTATTAACTGTGAATAACAATATCATCAATTAATAATAAAAAAGCTTGTTTTCAATATTTTCTATATTTACAGAACAATGAAATATATCTAGTTAGCTTGCAATTCAGTATTTTAACTAATTTTACAACTTAAATTATCTATTTATCAAAAAAAATTTACCAGTTTTGGAACAAGGTATTATAAAATCATTTAAATCATCAATAAAAAAATCCTCATTCAACAAGGAAGAATTTAGATTTTTGTTGTTGCTAGGGATTGTTTGTTTTGATGAGGCTTCAGATCTGAAAGAAAAAGCATGAATGTTAACTAAATTAAAAGATAATTTTTTAAAAACTACAATATTTACAAATATATGAAATATTTGCTTTTGAATGCATAATATGTTATAACAATTATGCTTTTAGAATTTGAATTCAATTACCAATTTAGATTGACCAAAAAATTTTATATGTTAAAATAAACCTTTTTTATTTGACCAATAGAAACTACATATTTATATACTAAAAATATAGAAAAAATAATTCATTAAATTTAAAAAATAAACTACTAATATAATCAAAAATCAGAAAACACTAAGTTTACGACAATTCCTTTTATATTTATAATTTTTTTTCCAATAAAATGTTAAAAATCAATCTAAAATCAATATACACTGCCCTCCAAAAGTTAAGGTATCTCCTGTTTAATTTGAAAATGAATGAACATAGAAATAAGAAATGTGGAGGAAATGAGCACTAAACAGTTTCTTATTGAATGTGACACATATATTTGCATAAGTTAAACACAAACATACTTTATAAGAAAATAAGCAGTCTTGAAAGAAAAATTAATTATTGGAAGAAGCAAAATATCACAGATTTATAAGGAAAGATGTTTTGGAAACATTACAAAAATGGGTTATAATAAGAAATATATCCATTCCTAACTGCAATGCATTGGTGGCATCGGCATTTCTAAGCCCCCTACCAATTAAGTTATCAGATACCAAAATGGGAAACGAGTATCAAATACGGAGTAACCATTGATCCAGCTCATGTAAGGACTTTGAAGTCGAACTTAAAACACCAGTGTGTTTACCAAGGTAGCCCCAAATATGCTCTATCAGATTAAGGTTTGGAGATTGAGCTGGCCATTCCATTCATGAAAACTTTGGTCCTGAAGATAATCCTCAACTAGCATAGCTCGGTGATTTCATGCATTATTATCCCTCAGAATGAATTCATCACCAATAGCAGTATTATATGGATCAAGGATCTCACTCCAGTCAGAGTTTCCCCATGGATCACATGCAAGTCAGTGCAAGAGATATCTGTCCACATCACGATTCCACCACCATTGTAATTGTGTTTTTTGTTATAGCTGGATTGGTTGTATCTAGTGAGTTTTTTCTTTCAGGCCAACAGACACCCTGAATTGCTATCCAGTGTATATAATCCTAGACTTCTTTGTGAAGAGCACAGAAGTCCATTGCTGTTTGGCCCAGGAAATACGTTCCTTTGCCCAATATAAAGGAGGACATTTATTGTCAATGGCTTGGGAGAACACACATAACTGGCCATTTTGCATAGACTTGCATTGTGAATGCGTTTTTGCACCAAAGTAGCGAAGTTTTTGTTTCTGATAAAACAAAATGATCTACAACAAGCTGAGGCATCATAGCGCTTCTTCTCAATCAGCCTAAAAGGCAAGAAAAAAAGACCAGCATGTGTTGTAACTTGTGATTGACCTAGAATACATGTCTTCTAGACACATAGTCCTTAAATTCCAATAAATCCTACAGTTGTTGGAACCCACTGGAAACCAGTTTAAGATGCTCCAGTAGCATCAGCTTGTGATAAGCCCTTTTCCATTCATATCAATGCTTGCCACCAAAATGAATCAAGTGCATAATTTTTTCAAGACAAAATAAATCATCAAAAAATTTATATTTATATTTCTATGTATGGCCATAGGAATATAATAATGAAAATGCTACACAACAATTTTTTCATTGCCATATTAAATACACACAGTCGTATTCTGGTGAAAGATGGAACTTCAGATAATCTTTCCTCACAATTTCACTGTATCAAAACTGATTTTTGTGAAAGGTAAAAATTGATAGACATATCTCATAAAGTTAAAACATTTCACTAATAAGCATAAATGGAGAAAAATATTTAAAAAAAAAACATATAATTAAATAAAACTAGAAAGAATTTTAAAATTCTGCAATTCATAAATACTTACTGAGAGAAGAAACTAGTAATAGTCCCTTGTTTGTTTGAAGTTTTATTGACATCTTGATGTTTTTTCAATATATTGTCTACATTTGCACTTGTCTTATTTTCATTTAATTGAAAAGGTAAATTTTTAGATGAGTTATGTTTTCCAAGACTCAGAGATTTCTTAAATGTAAACTGTTTGCTAGAAAAAATAAGTATTGTGTTTTTTAAAACTCAGGTAATACACAAAGTAAGAATACAGCATTTGATTTGAATGCTTTTAAATTAAAATAACTTTATACTAATTTCTATTTTCATAATATCATTTAAGATAGTTCAATATTTTAAAGAATTTTCATTGATGCAAATGTAAATATTTATTGATAGAAATTTTGATGAAAATTAAATTTATACCAGTATTTTTCCAACATCGTTTTGAAATAGCAAACGAACTTTAGTAAAATTTTTATGAACAGGCACAAATCTTAATTTGTATTTATCTAAAAAAAAAATACGATCAAATATATTTCATGAAGAAACTTTAATGTTTCATTTTTAAAATAATTTAGATTTAATTGATTTTTACTAAAAAGAAAAAAAGATGGGAAATTTGAATAGGATATCAACAAATCAAAATATCATTAAAAGCAAAAATTTAATTTCAATTTTCATACATTTTTATCATACAATCTCCACTTTAAAATAGGTTTCGTGGGATATCTAAGGATGTATGGCTTTCGAATCTCAAGCTACCATTCTCTGTATTTTTATGCTTGTCTATGTATTAACTGTTATGGGTTGAAAGTTTCGTTTATTGCTGGCCTTCTGCATCCAAGGTTGTGGGTTCGACCCCAGCCCAAGTCGGTGGATTTTCACAATGCAGAAAATTGACAGTGGCCCTGTTGTATTATTATACGGCATGTAAAAGATCCTAGAGTGTGTTTGGCTTGGGTGCTCCTAGGCAAAATTAAATCCTAATACAGGTTCGCATCGTCAGAGCTTAGGTGCCTCCCTGATTGGTATCCACCTATATGGTCCCACACTAAAAAGAGATACCAGCTTCTGGGAATGTACTAGGTCTGCAATGGTAAAACACCAATCCGCAGCCCATTAGAAATTTTTAAAAATGTATCAACTGTTTATAATATAATAATCATTCAAATTTCAAAAGTGAAACAGGTTTTAAATTTTTTTGGTACCTTTTGTGTCCCAATTATCATGCATTCATGTGGGGAAAAACAAAGTTTCCATTTGGATTTTTATAAACTAGAATAGCAGCTCACAAACTTTCTAACACTCCATTTCCAATCTTTATTGTGACTTACAATATTATTCCTTCAGAAGCAGAGCTGTAGCTGCCTTTTGTCTAGCTACAATGCATGATTACCTACATCCAAACCTTCACAGACTTCAAATAGTCGATAGCCCTGCAAGCATCCTTTGTTGCAATAACATGGTCATGAATGCTGACCATCTTACTGCCTGCTCAGCACTTTCAGAACAATTTTTTCTCAAGATATTGGGAGGCTAGTGACCTTCAAAATTAGGAGTCTGCAAACCGTAGCTCACCAGTTGCACCCTGCTTTTTGAAGACCATTAAGGTTCCTCAGACTACTCCTTTTGTGCATTATTAAAAAATAATTATGTCTTCTAAGAACCATTGTTTCCATTTCTCTTTTCAATTATTACTATTATTTCAAAAAATTCACCCACATTTACATATGCATTCCAACATCTGTTTAATTTAAGACAGTTACTTCTGTGATAAATTGTTTCCCATTTAAAGAGTTTTTAAGAATCGGTGAAAATATTAGAATCAGTTCTAAAGCAACAAAAGTCATATTTAATGGCAAAAATGCCATCCTGGAAAGACACTCTCCAAAGTGTTTTCCAACTGTGTTTACGTAATTCCATATAAGAATTCTGAAGCACTCATGAATGCATAAAAAATACATTTAAATTCCTATTTAGAAGATACAAAAACACATTCCATTTTTTTATGACATGCTTAAAGATTAGTAGAGAAAGTGTTTAAATGATTTTTGTATGAAAGAACAAGTGTCAATTTTCATTATTAGTGTAAATGTGAAAATTCAGAAAAATGTACCCACAGTATTATTAGAACATAAATTTTTTCATGAAGTTTTAAAGTTTAATTTTCAACAATATAATTTTTTTTGACAATTGTTTTTGTATTGAGCCAGGGAAATAGAACTATCTTTGATAGTTCTTAGTTTTTGAAGAAATGGAAAATTTAATTGTGTGCGAAAAATTTTTAAACATAAAAAAAGTAATATTAATTTGAGCATGATAAACTGGATTGCAACCATTACTAAACAGATGAATACCTCTTTCAAGGTGTGCATGTATATAAATGGTTCACTGATATCTTAGTTACCTTGTGTCACTTACAAGCTCGCTCTTCTCTTTCGAAAGTTTACTGATCCCTGTTCTGAACAATTTGTAGTCTTTTGCTCTGCTTTTATTTATATACATATTATCCTTTTCCTTTTTATGAAATTCTTCTTTGCACAGACTTTTCAGTGTCCATTTTAGTTTTGTGCATTCTATATATTGCATTATTACTGTATTTTAATTCTGTATCTCGGTATTGTGTAAAGATACTTGTCTTTGTACTGCCAACTGCATTTAGAAATATTTAAAAAACATTATTCTTTGTATTTCTAAATCATGTGTATTACTTTCTGGGTATTTTTTCTTCTCAAGATATCAGTCATGTGATTATCAAGCAACATATATATTTTTAATCTCTCAAAGTATGCCCATTTTTACTATCAATTGGAAAGTTTTTTATTGGAGAAAAAACTATTTTAACATGTAATATAATTAGCTTTTAAATAAAAATTTAACTTCAAAATTATCAAAAACTAATTTCAGTTTAAGACATTTTACAAATTGTATTGAATATTACAAAATAAATTAAAAATAAACAATATATTTTAAAAACCTGTCATGATCTATAGAGTATGATACTAAAGAAAAAGAAAAAAAAATAGAAATTGAATTGAGTTTCAATAGTAGTCTGATATCCTGAAATTCCTACTCTTATGTACGCCCTAGATACTGAATTAGAAATTATATTTTTGTAGAAATATATTTTTGAAATAAAACTCACTTTTGTGCAACAAATGTTTTAGGTAAAAAGTAGACACATTTATCATATATATCATATTTATTGCAAGTTTCCTAAATGTAACAGTAATACTCAAGGTACTTTTTTTACAAGAGTAATTTACATGTTTATCATATTTATTTAAAATTAACAAATTTCATGACTGTATATGAAAATGCTAAAGTGGCGCATATCCAATAGGACGGAACCCGAGACCTATGGATCTGAAGCCCCAAAAAATGACCACAAGACAAAAATGATTACCCATGTCCGGAGGCTGTTACTGGCTTATGAAGATATAGTACACAAAGGAACTCCCCCACCAGTGAAAAGGCAAATGAATGATATATTTGTAATGGTAAGAGTGTGAGTTGGTGTTGCGTCAAGTGAGTCTGATGACTTTTGGTTGCTTTTGCTGCAGATAGATGACGCCACAATAGCTGCATGAAGACTGCATTTTACTAATTCAGTTTCAAGGTCACCAATGTAGTTGTTTATATCCAATAGGACAGAATCTGCGACCTATGGATCAGAAACCCAGTAACATGACCACTAGACAAAAGTGATCACCCCTGTCTGGAGGCTATTACTAGCTTATGAAGATACAGTATGCTACAATGTCAAACCTAATTTTTTTTTCTCATTTAGAAATTATCAAATAATCTGTGTTTAAGGATTGTAAAAGATGCTAATATATAATTTTTATTTTAGTATTCTAGACAAGATCAATCTATCTTCTCTATGAATAAGAAAAAACAATCTTTAATTAGAGTTAAAAAGCAAAGAGACACAAGATTTAATATGACATTACAGATGCAAAATAATTTACTTACATTTGCTTGGTATTTTGATTGGAAATAACATTTTTTTTAGAAGCAGCAAAACGTGCAAGATGTTCATCCAGATTATTAAATGGCAGACAACTCATGATAAGTTGCCTATGAGAAGATATAATTAAAAAAAAAAACAAGAATATATAATTAGACAAACATAGGTACATTATGTATATAAATACATATGCAATAATTACAGATTAATTTTATATAACATTATGAAATACATAATTATGTATTTCATATATATCAAACTTGGATTAATCAACTTATAAATCCCAAGTTAATATATATTATGTAACACTGAAAATGCAACACCAAGGTGTAATCAGCAAATGAAAGAGACAGTGCATGAGTGAGAGCGTGTAAGATTGCACTATAACACAAGGAATATTGACAACGGACCTCATAAATTTGAACCATGGTCAAGTG
Organism: Trichonephila clavata; assembly: GCA_019973975.1. Lineage (NCBI taxonomy): Eukaryota > Metazoa > Arthropoda > Arachnida > Araneae > Nephilidae > Trichonephila > Trichonephila clavata. Next base: position 173,832 of record BMAO01031769.1, read on the forward strand.
ACAAGGATGACAACTGAGCTACTCCAGTGTGTCAGTACAACTGAATTCCTTTCGATTGCATGCTTTATACATTTGAAAGTATATTACCAAATTCACTCAAATCTAAGCCACATTCCAAATCCTCAACATGTTTTTGTGGAGAAATGTTGACATCAATTCTAAGCCACATCTCATATTCTCAACAAATTTGTAGGAAAAAAATAAAAATTGTGTAAAAGGTCATCGGTATCCCATACTTAAGAAATTTAAAAGCAAATTTTAATAAGAAATATAATAAGAAGTTTATAATTCATTTATTTTTTACCAGTATTAAAAACTTTCAAATACATACACGAACTTATAACTTCTCTAACAGTCAGTATCATATTTCAAAAATGATTCATCACACCCAATGTCACAGCTGACTTTGGAATTGGTGCAGGCATCACCATTTTCCCACACAGTGTCATCTTCCATGCTGTCCAATGCATTTGTTATATAACATATTTTTTGAAAGAACGTTTTTAGAAGAATGTAAAAGATTTATTAAAGACTGCTGAACATTTGCAAACAAAAACTATATTTTGTTATGCCATTGATGTATATTTGTTTCATTCTCGTTAAATATTCATTGGCTACTGCTCTGTTTCCTTCTTTTTCCCTACATATAAATTTGTTCCCTTTTCATACTTGCGTCACAGTAAACTCCTCCTGATGCTATTACCAATCTCTGATGTTTAGATGGTTAAAAGAAAGCACATACAAAAAATTTCTTAAATATGAGCAGAAAATTATATTTAGGATACAATGAATACTGGAGATAAACTGTGGAATGGGATAAGTCATTGATGCAAGTGGCCAGAATTTACAGTTACATTTTTCCTCTCGAAAGGGGTGGCCCCCCCCCCCCCATTCCAACCAACAAATGTTTTGCCTTTGATTCTGAGCAGCACTCAATTTTCAGTAACATTTCTAGAAAATAGTGTGGATTAGATTTGAGTAAATATGGTATTTTTTTTCCTTTGTCAGCAAAAAACAAATTACTTGGCAATTTGAAGCATAAGGAATACAAACACTTACAAAGGACAAGCAGAGTTGAAAATTATTTTGCACAAAAAGAAAAAAAAAATTGCATAATGAAAACATGCCTACAAATCAGTTAGGAAACAATACCTAACAAAATACAGGTTAAAGTTCAGAATAGATGGTCAGTTGGCAAGGGTAATTTTTTGGCAACTAAAGAAGTGGTCACAAATTGTTGATAGACATTCCAAAAGATTACAACAAAAGAGCCCTTTCCAAAAAATATCATTGAGAAATACAAATAACAATAGTTGATTATCAATCATGGATTAAAATAAAGTTCTAATCTGATATTTAAAAAAAAATAAAGAAAAATAAATTGAATTAGAAAAATAAAGAAAAAGAAAAATCTGAATTTGAAAAATAAAGAACCTCCTTGAAAGCAGGGTAAACTCTGTTGGTGTTGTTTTCGAAGAAAAGTAAAAAAAAATTGTTCAAATTGCAGGAATTTTGTTTTTCTCTCCACATGAGCTCCACAAAGTAAGAATCTAATTGATTCTTATGCATGCACACATTAATCATCATTGAAAATTCAAGCATACTTATCAAACCAGCTTCTAATACAATGCACATTCATTCCTGCTTTTTGGCATTCCCAAATATATTTATCACTCGATACCATAAACTTGTGGTTTTTTCAACTGGAAGTGCAATTTGATGTTGCGAACATTACTCAAGACCAAACTAAATATAATATTGTTTTATCAGCTTTAGATGAACACATCCTAGATTTTATTGAAGATATTTTATCCAATCCTCCGACTGAGAATAAATACACATTGCTCTTAAATCTGCATTATTAAGCCGTTTAACTGATTCCGAAGAAGCGAAACTGAAAAAACTCCTTGGCGATTGCCGCCCTTCCGATCTTTTGCACCAAATGAAAAGTCTTGCCGGTTCCAAGATTTCAGAGGAATTTCTGAAAACATTATGGTACAAACGGTTGCCGCAACAAGTTCAGGCTATTCTTTCTGTCAATAAAGACACTTTAACGAATTTAGCTGAAATGGCGGATAAAATAATGTCAGTTTATAATCCTACAGATATTTCGTCAATTAATAAACAAGATCAATCTCGCGCAATTTCTTGTTCCTGTGAGGATAATTCCCGGTTGAGTTCTATTGAAGCAAGTATTGAATCCCTCGCTCAGCAAATCCATAAACTTCACTCGCCAAATTATAACAAACCTAGATATCATAATCGTTCACGAAGTCGTTCTAAGTCTAGAAGTTCTTCCCACAGATTGTGCTGGTATCATTATCGTTTTAGAGCCAATGCTCAAAAATGCATAAGCCCATGTAGTTTCAAAGAATCAAAAGTAAATCAGGAAAACTAATTGCCCAATTGCTTAACGAGGCAAGTAACTGGGGCGCAAGCTATCGCCTCATCCTCTTTGATAAAACGAGTAATCGTCAATATCTTGTGGACACAGGCGCTGATTTATCTGTCATTCTGCCAACTCAAGCAGAAAAACGGAAATTATCTGACTTTAAACTTTATGCTGCAAATTCAACCGTTATTAGAACCTATGGCTCAAAAATTTTAAAATTAGACCTCAGATTAAGACGCCAATTTACATGGTCGTTCACTATCACCGATGTTAAAAGGCCGATTCTAGGGGCAGATTTTTTAAAACATTTTGGATTACTTATCGATTTAAAACGCAGACGACTCCTGGATTCAGTAACTCTCTTGCATTCTCTGGGGAAAACAACCGAGTGCGAACCTCTTTCAATAACAACTTTGGATTCAACATTATATATTCCAAAAGTTCTAGCTTTGTTGGAGGAGTTCAAAAACATCACTATTGAAAATTCTAATAAAATAGAGATTAAGCACAACATTACTCATGCAATTATTACTGCAGGTCCTCCAGTTTCAGCTAAAATGCGTAGATTATCTCCAGATATGTTAAAAATTGCAAAACAAGAATTTACATTCATGCTTGAAAAGGGTATCTGTCGACCATCAAATAGTCCTTGGGCAAGTCCCTTGCATATGGTCAAGAAGAAAGATGGTAGAGCTGGAGACCATGCGGTGACTATCGTGCCTAAAATGCAACTACACGAACTGACCGCTATACCATACCACACCTTCACGACTTTACCCATCAATTAGCTGGATGCCAAATATTTTCAACTGTAGATCTCGTACGAGCATATCACCATATACCAATTGAAGAATACGATATCCAAAAAACAGCTATCTGCACACCTTTCGGACTTTTAAAGTTCCCTCTGATGACTTTTGGATTAAGAAATGCTGCTCAATCCTTTCAAAGGTTTCTCGATTCACTGTTTAGAGATCTTCCTTTTTGTTTTGTGTATATTGATGACATTCTCATAGCGTCCCGCAACTTGGATGAACATATTAGTCATCTCAAAGAAATTTTTCGACGTCTCGACAAAAATGGACTTGTTCTGAAAATTTCAAAATGCATTTTCGCTAAACCTGAAGTTGATTTTTTAGGACATCATGTTTCTGCAAGTGGCATTCGTCCAACCACAGAATGCATTCAGGCCATTCTTGATTTCAATAGACCAAGTACAGTTAAGCAGCTGAGAAGATTCCTTGGGATGCTGAATTTTTACCGTCGCTTCCTCCCAAATGCAGCAAAACACCAAACAAAATTAAACGACTTTCTGGTTGGAATAAAGAAAAACAAAAATAAATCGATTGACTGGGACGAAGACTCAATAAAAGCCTTTGAATACTGCAAAGAGCAATTATCTGAATCAACCACTTTAGCACATCCTGTGAGTAACGCTCATTTAGCAATCATGGTAGATGCCTCTGACAAAGCAGTTGGTGGAGTTATGCAACAATATGTCAGTAACCACTGGCAACCTTTAGCATTTTTCTCTATGCGACTAACTCCTACACAGAAGAGGTACAGTACATACGACAGAGAACTTTTAGCTATGCATTGTGCAGTTAAAAATTTTTGATATCATTTAGAGGGTCGTGTATTTACTATTTTCACCGACCATAAGCCACTGATTTTTGCTTTCAATCAACCGTCGAACAAAGCTTCATCTCGTCAGCTACGACATCTTGACTTTATTAGCCAATATACAACTGCAATACGACATATATCAGTCAAAGACAACATCGTGGCTGATACTTTATCAAGAATCGATGAGATATGTTTACCACCAACTATTGATTATGCAGCAATAGCAACAGCTCAAGACAGTGATCAGGAACTCACCAAATTGGTTTCTCTTAGCAATTACAATTTGAAGTTTGATAAGTTACCTGTTATAGGATCGGAGTATATGATCACCTGTGAAGTTTCTACTGGCCAACCTCAACCGTACATTCCTGCATCTTTTCGCAGACAAATCTTTGAGCGCTACCACAGAGCATCTCATCCTGGTATTCGAAGCTCTGTCAAATTAATTTCAAAGAAATTCTTCTGGCCAAACTTGAGACGTGACATTTCAACATGGTCTCGAGGCTGCATTGAGTGCCAGAAATGTAAAGTTTCCAGACACGTCCACAGTCAAATTGGGACATTCCACTTGTCAGTAAACGCTTTGATGAACTTCATCTTGACATAATTGGACCATTACCTACAGCGTCAGGATATGGATATTGTGTCACTATAGTAGATCGTTTCACTAGATGGCCTGAAGCCTTACCAGTCATGGAGATTCGGGCTGAAACGGTAGCAACTGCAGTTTATCGTGGCTGGATTTCAAAGTTTGGCTCACCGTCTTACATAGTTACTGATCAAGGCACTCAGTTTGAATCAGAACTGTTCTACAAACTCTCCAAATTATTAGGCTTCAAGCGCATAACAGCCTATCATCCTCAGGCTAACGGTTTGGTGGAGAGATGGCATCGCATGCTAAAAGCCGCCATTATGTGTCATAGCGATGCGACTTGGTACCAATCCCTACCCACCGTCCTCCTTGGACTGCGTACTACAATTCATGAAGATTTTAAAGCCACATCAGCTGAATTGGTTTTTGGAGAAAATTTACGTTTACCAGGCGATTTCCTACACGACTCAAAACTTGCATCTCCATCCAGTTTTGTGCAACAACTTCGGAATACTTTCGCCAACCTACATCCTGTTCTACTTTCTCATCATACAAAACAGAAACCTTTCATTTTTCGGGATCTTGCAACATGCACTCATGTATTTGTCTGTACTGATTCCGTCCGAACTTCATTACAGCCACCTTACGAAGGACCATACCCTGTGATCAAGCGATATGCAAAGTATTTTGACATCAGCATCAAAGGAGCCTCTCGAACAATCTCTATTGATAGATTGAAACCCTGTTTCTTCGCTGATCCTGATCCTTATAAACCAACTTTAGTGGATAAATCTTCAACCACAAGCACTTCGCCATCAACTGTGTCAGCTACTCCACATCACTCACAACAAAGCACTTCGGAGCAGTCTTCAAGACTTCGAGTGAGATTTGCCGAACCTCCTGCTCAATATGTTACTTGTTTTGGTCGTGCTGTTCACCCATCCAAACGATTCCTGTAACGTTCACCCTGTTCACTGGTGGGTGAGTACTGTGGCTGCATGAACTGAAGAGAACTAATTTAACTCTTGATTTCTTTGTTGTCGTTTGGCAACACTTGATGTATTTCAATATTGCTTACTTTTCTTTTCTGTAGAACATCGTATTACTATGTATCTCATATGTTTTAGCAAGTAACAAGCAACATTAAAAGGTATTTACTCTTTTATGATTTTAAACATCGTTTTAACCAAAAGCAACAATATTTTGAACATGCATCATTGATATTTAATATCTTTCACCAACCTATACCATTTCACCAAAAACTAAATGGATTGCATTCTTGCAGACTATACATCTGACATTTGCAGCAATCTATTCTTTACCATACACCATTGTAACACAGTTTTCTATTTCATTTCAAATCTTTAAAAAAACTGAATCATACTTCTCAGACATACCATTCAGGATAATTCAAAGGAACAAGCATAAAACCATAACATGAAATATATAAATTTTTAACAAATCTTTGTAAGTTATATTGCGTAAAAGAGAACAATCAAATGGTTTATCTGAAAACTGCCTGTCTTTTTAAAAACAAGCAAATTTTAAATTACAAAAATCAATCAAGTACAAAGAACACTTCAAATTAATGGAATAAGACAGATTTCAAAGTACAGGGTTTTACAAATCAAGCAGTCTGCCAGAATGAAATTATTAACTCAGCATGAAATCTAAATAAGCACCTCCAAATCCACCAGATCACCCATTCTACACTCCTACCCAAAATATAATAGAGAAAGAACAAACTTCTACGGTTATTTTTTAAAATTTACTAGGCATTAGTACTGCAGACTAATTTTCAGATGTGTATATTTCCTGGTTATTGTGAGTAGAAAAAGACAAAGAAGAACTGTAGGGGTGAATATCATAAGTAGATCATGAACATTTCACAAAAATGTGTAAAATTAACAATCTAGACAAAAAAAAAACACTATAAAAGGCTGAAAACAGAAATTTTACATGCAAAGTATAAAACTTAGCAGGTATATGCCCGATTGATTACATCTAAGCATAAATGAAGTGAAACATGAAGGAAGTATACAAATACACACACAATTAAAAATAGTATTCAAAAAAATACAATCACTGACTCTGAATGGTGAAAGAGAGGTAGAAAAGCTCTTGATATATGAAAAGTATTAGACTAAGTACTCAACCAACATTGAAAGGTCTTTAAGAAATCGCATTGCAATGAAACAAAAAATATATATTTGGATGGGTCAAAAACTGTGCAATTGATTACATTGAATGACAATGTTGAGCAAGAGATAGTGAAAATTCTCATGTCTAATACTAAAGGGTCAGAAAAGATATATGTTTAATAGTCAAAAGATTAAAAAAAAATTGTTTCAAAGTAAGGCATGAAATGGATACTTGCATATTAGCTCCATCCCAATGGCAACCTTCAGCAAATTTTTAAAAAAATTTTGTGTGCTGAAAAAATGTTCAGGAAAATTTTGTAACACTTAGAAAATTTTTGGTGATTAATTTCTGACGTATAGTTAATCTTTGGCAAATAGTCTCACTTGCATAGTATTAATATACAAGTGCCATGAAAGGTTGTTTCAATGTTAAGGGGATATGGTACGATTTGCACAAAAATTTTTAATTTAAGTATTTTCAAAATTTTTTTGGTTGCCTCCTATGTGTGTATACTATGTAAAACAGATTTTGTACTCAAAATTTCATAAAAAGCTAGCCATTAAATTTTTTTAAGGAAAAAAATTAGGAAAGGATTTTAAAATGCTACTCCTCCTACAAAAATCTACATACACTCATGAAATCTGACTAACAAGTACGTCAAACCACGTATAACAAAAGTTAGTATGGGTTTTGTGATAACATGATTGGTATTTGTATAATGGTTTTTTTTGTGAATACTTATTGAAAATTCCTTAAAAAAATGTATAAATTCTGAGTACAATTATTTAAAAAAAAAGTATTGCTTTGATTCAAAAATGCATACCAACTTTTGAGGCATGTACTATTAGCAATAGATAAAAAAAAAATTAAAGCATTAGGCACTATAGAAAAAAAGTTTTAGCATTTTAAATGAAGACAAACCAGTTATTTTATCTTTCTGAGATAAGTTTAAAGTTTTGATTTGCCATTGGAATGTGAATAAAAACGGACGCAAAAGTTATCATAACTCTGTGTTTTTTAAGTTTAGAGCTTTCAATTTTTGTGAGGTTATAAAAAGGTATATAACAAATAATTTTGGCTAAAAAAATTAAATTTGATTTTTTGACCGCTTTTAGTCAATTGAATCGTACTGTGTCCCCTTAATGTAATCAAATATTTCATGCAGAAAACTTTTGTTGTTTCCCAAGCAATGGATTAAAATAAGATTTTACAATGAAGTAACTTTATATCTAAAACTATTATTAATTTTAAAAATACCTAAAGATACAGTCACAAAATTCCTTAAGAATATTTAGAAATGTTAAAACATAGAAAAAAAATCAATACCATTTTCATAGCAATGCTATATTTTTAGCCAAGTAGTTTATAACAGTGCTCTCCAACCTTTTTATCTGTGGATTGGTCAATGTTTGATAATTTTACTGTGCCCATTGAAAAGGGGAGGGGGTAGTTGATTATTTATATTTTAGATTGTTTCTTGATTTTATATGTTTAATTTTATTGTATTTAAATATGCCTTCAAAACAAAATACAGTTACACCAAAAATGAATATAAAGTGATTACATGGAAAGTCTCACAAACCCAGAAGAAATACAGCACAATAAATAAAATGCAAATAATTTAATGTGCCTTGTGCTGCTCGGTACCATTTCATCCACGGACTAGTCTGCGGCCCGGAGTTGAGCACCACTGATTTACAGAACAAGATTAAATATGGTTGGAATAATAAATAATAAAAAGGTAAATGTTCTGATGGTTACAAAATTTTAAATAGAGGATTTAAAAAATTAAGTTCAACATTTACTCCCATGCATTTCTTAAAATTACTATTTACATGTGCCAATTGTTACAATTTTGTAGAAATTTTATCAATAAATAAAGTTGATTCCTTCTTAAAATAACCCTCTAATAATTGTTAAGGAGTTGTTAATATATGTAGTATATGGCATGGCGACAAAAATATTACATGACCTAGTCTATTTTTGAAGTAGAAAAGAGGCATATAAAATAAACCTATTATAAGATGATATAGATTGATACAGAATAGTTCGATTCAAATTTACTCATTTACCTGTTTTACAAAAAAAAATCTGTTATATAAAACATAACAGCTAGCTAGGAAACATCTTCGCTAGAAATGTTGTAACAAAATAACATTACATACAATGTTTTTCACAGAAGTTACTTTCTTCCCTTTTCGAAACTGATTTTTGATATCGTATTTAAAACATAAGCATTATATGAACTTCGATGTGAATATACCGCCACAGATGAAAGAAAAAATAAATAACACTCTCTCTAGCATTGCCAGATATTGAAATCAATTTCAAACGATGCAACAACAATAATAAAATAGGATCCTACAAAAAATTTTATCTCTCAAAATACCGAATTATTCTACTCAATGACAGTGGGATAAAATACAAAATAACACATCCAAAAAGTTAAAAAAATTTTAATATCTACCAATAGATTCTGATATATTTATATCTTCATCAAACTCTTGTCTCCAAGTTTACAATGCATTCATTGAACTGAACTGAACTACACTGAATAAAAATCAAAAAGCGGAAATGCGCGAAAACGAAACTAACCACAGATACGTTAAGATAAAAAAAATATGTTGTGTTTGTACAAATTAATATTTATGAAGTATTTTTTTCCTTTCCTTTATTTCTCATCAATAATTAACAAACCCATTGTTTGAAGATTTCATTTTGCCCAGTTTGGAGGTAATTTAGGTTTAAAAAATAGTAACAAATCTATAAGTTGAAAACTAAAATTAAAAAAAAAAAAAAACTGCTTGAAATTTAGTTTTAAAATTGGTAATTGGAGATTTTAAAATCGAAAAGACACGTTTTCAACACCTAAATTTTGCAAAACTAAAAGGAGTAAAGTATTGAGTTGGGTCATTTTTCTGTATTTCAAGCAGTAACTGTACAATGTCATAAATATGTTTATGTTGTCGTAATACTGGTTCAAAAAATGATTTGGAAACAAAATAAATTTTTTTTCTACATTATGCTTTATTGATTAATTTACTTAATTTTTTTTATGAATTTCCGTCATAAATATTTCAAGAATATGGAATATTATTTTTAGTATATGAATTGAACTAAATTATATGTGTTTGATATTATGCTTTCAGAGTCGAATCTTTAAAGTAAAGCGTGCGATGTGTATAATGTTGCTGTAAATAAACTTCGCTGAAATAAAAAAACCCGGCCGAAAGAGTACTTTTTTTTTTGGCGGATGGATACATATATATGATATACTTATTTAAGACATTTGTTATGTTCTAATTTTTTTGTTTTTGTTTCAGAACGATGAGAAAAATATTGCACCTTGGAAGCATTTACTGTTTTTTTTAGATGTATTTTTTATACAAAATTACATAAACATTTTTTTCTGTAAGTATTAAAGGTTTTTATGAAATTCATCTACACAAAAAAATAACCAAAACATGTCTTATTAATAATGTTTCAAATCGAATTCACTTCAGTGTTTATGAGGTATACAACCATCTTGTGGTCTTTTTTGCTGTGTTTATTAAAATGGTTCTAATTTTTAGTATAGTTTTACTAGCAAAAGTATAGTTTTATGTAAAAGTTTCTTCTTTTATATTTCTAAATATATTTCTCTATTAATTATAAAACAACATTTAAAGTTTACTATATATATGTATAAAATTTTGCAATTTTTAGAGTTTTAATTAAAAGAGACAGCTCTATACTCTGGAGTTCTAAAAAAAGGATTAATGAAAATGGTAAGTTGTTTGATTGAATATAATATGAACTCTCTATTGTATATTTTGTGATTAAACTTTATACCAATTAACATGTTTTTTTATTAACATTTTTTATAATTTTTTAATTATATAATTATTTCTAAAGCATGTGTAAAATGTTTTAGCTATTATTTTATACTGTTTTTTTCTAATACAAAGACAGATTGATTATATGAATTTTAATATTTAACATTAAAACTGCACTTCAATTGAGTTATTTTTATGTTTTTTTTTATTTCTTTAGTTGTGGATTGATAAAATGTTCCTTCACTCATAAATATTTATAAATTATAACATAAACCATAGTTTCTTAATACATTTTGGATATATCTCCATTTTAAACAATTTTTTTCTGAGTTTTTTTCTTCAGAATAATTTAGATTTATAACTGAGAAGTGCTGAAACTTTTGAATTTGTGCTAAGGTTATTATATAACTTTATTTGCATTTTTAACATTTATACAATTTTCTAAAACTAAAGAACTGTTTATTATGCTCTGGTACTGAATTATAAAATTATTTATTGCTATAAAATAAAACAACTACAAAAAAAATTGTCATATATTATTTATAATTAATAATAAATTTTAAAAATTATTTGCTTGAAAAAATGAAATTGTCATTAAATTATCACCATATTAATGTATTTTTTCTCCATTATTAGTTTTAAAAATATATTTTGTGAACTGTTTGTTTCATTTCTTGTATTATGTTTCAAATTAATCTTGCCACATCACCTATTTTGTATATTTTTGCATCCATTGTAAAAAGTTGTAGATAATATTTTTTTAACTGCAATAGAAATACAAGGAATAAAAAGTAAGAAAAAAAACAGGAAAAATTTCCTGGAAAAACTTCCAGTTTTTCTGTTAATGTTTGACATTAACTTAGAATTATATAGAAATAAAACATTCTTATACCAACTGATTACAAAGTGTTATTTTACAAATGTTAGATTTAATTTTAAAAAAAATCTTTTAGTAAAACTTTAAAAAAAATTTAACTTAGTACAGAATTTATTCAGCAATTCTGGATTTCAGAGAATCTCATAAGAATTCTCTCTAAAAAGTTCTAAATTTTGTGTACAATTACACTTTAATATAAGTATAGTTATTTATATTTATGTATTCCTTTTAAATAGATAATTCAATACTTAAGTATTAAATGGTCAACCAATTTCACCAAATAAAAAGACATTGCCAAATGCTATCATTATCTTTCTTTTGGAGCATGCACAGGAATGGTTTTCCACTATTGCCTACATAGTGCAGTATTTAGCAATGTGTTTTGATTTGAAGAAATTGGTCAATGGTACAATATGTGGGTACCGATAATTCTGATACATATACATTTATACAGTAATCAATCTTTTTAAATTAATTTATTGAATAATGATTTTTCAGGTTGATTTTTTTAAATATAATTTGAATGAAAGAAAACCTTCATATGTAAAAGAGGCAGCTCGTTATCATATTAATTCTTTTAACTACTTGATAGATGGTGGTTTGAGTCTAGCTCTTTTGGTAAGTGTTGAAAATTGTTATACTTATTGTAAAATTAGAGTTGGAGTATTCATTCTTTGCATGTGCTGATTTTTTTTAAAAAAATTTGGTTTTAGCAATGTTTACTTCTGTTTGGTTTTACCACATTTTTTAAATAAAGGTCAAACTTGGTGCAAGACAGTGTATCTGAGAACTGAAAATGATTCTTCTTAAGGTGGGCTCACACACCTTTTAGATAATTTTCAGTGAACTACAATTTAGCCTCTCTTAAACAACTTGGCTGAATTTTAAACAACTGGAAGAGGGTGGAAAGGAAATAAAACTACAATGGATCTTGGCCCATTGTGAAATTCATATGAATGAAATGGCTGGCCAATCAGCCAAAAAAGGAACTAAAATAATTCAAACACCAAACAACAAAATACCTTTTATTTCAATAGAAAAAAATTATGAAGAGAAAAATGGATTCTCAATATAAAAAAAGTGTAAGTAAGTGAAATTGAAAACAAAAATGGAAAAATGCAATTTCTCATGTTTCTACCACACCAAAAAGAACAAGTGTTGCCTTATTTAGATATCATGGGACACAATTGTCTACCCAATTATCTTTTCATTCATGGTATCCTCAAAAGTCTAAACTGCTCTATTCGTGGAGAGGATGTAATCTTGAATGCAGAGCACATACTACTGTGCCTCGCATTATCAAGCAGGTATTGTGTAACCAAAGAACTAATGAGGACCCCTGAACATCAGCCTAATTGATGTATTTCCTGTTTTACTGTTGACTCTTTGTTTTCTCCAAAGTTTCTATTAGTCATTCTTCTTTCATTTATTGTTCAGTTGTTTGTGGGGGGGGCATATTATAGTGTATAGGTGTAAGTCTAAATGCTATTGTTTTGAAATAGAAAAAACAACCCCAGTTTGGACTTAAATGAAAAAATAATTTAACAGAAAAATATATTTACTGTATTTTCCTGTATATAATCCACAGATTATGTGTTAAAAAAATTTCAAATTTCCTTATGCGCATATTATACGCTGCCGTAGATAATACGATAAAAAACATTCTCCATCCGAAATGCATACAATAAAGTTTTGAAAGAAATACCCTTTGTTGTATAAAATAAATAACAGATGGGGCGCTGAAAGCTTTTTTGACTTGGCCGACGCTTTTCGGCTATTATCAGTTTTGTTCAATGACGTTCAAGAGCGAATTCGGTTCCTAGAAAAGATATTACAGTTGCTAGTCTCTGACAACATTTTGCATTCTGTCTTAACTCCTGAGCTGTTTCTTCCTGAAAATATTCATTATATATCGTCATGTTGAAGCGGAAGCGTGTAAATTACATGGCTGATTTCGAACTAAATGTTATAGAAAAGGCTACCAAAGTAGGAAATTGGGAAACTGCAAGATTGTTTAACGTTGGTGAATCAAATAATCAATTGTGGTGAGAGAAAAAACACAAAGCTAATTTTGAAAAATGTGACTCAAAGCTTTTTAATTATGCACTCAGTAAAGCACTTCCCAGTGAGAATGTTAAAAAGCCCTGAAGTCCACATCTGCAACTAATACCTGCAGGACTGAAAAATAAATTATAGCCTTCAGACGTCAAAATTAGCAGATATTAAAATTTAAAGCTTAGAAATTGTGGCAACAATGTCTGATGGAAAATTTTTTTTTTTCTGTACAATTTATTTTTTATAATTTTAATCATATTGTGTATTTTTTTATCTAACACCACATTATCGGCAGTATATACTTTGGATTATTCGTCGTAAAAATTGCCGCGGATTATACGGCACTGCAGATTATGCAAAGTTTTTTTATTTTTCCATTCGAAAAAACGGTTTCGCAGATAATTCATGGTTGTGGATTATATACAGGAAAATATGGTAATACAAAAGATAAGATCAACATGCAAAGCACAAAAATGAAAATATGAAGAAAACTTATAATAGGAATTTTAAATTTGTATTAACAATAGCCCCAAATCAAAATAGAACACATACCATGTAGCCAAAACTAAAAATTAATTTTTGAAAGAACATTGTTTTGTAATATTTAATTTAAAAAAGATTAATAATTCTTCTCTAGAAAATAAATAAATCAATAATTATAATATAACAATAAATAATGATGGTGATAGTTAATATATGTACTATGCATGAATCGTATGATACATATAAAATATATATGCTATTTGTGTATGTGTACAGTTTTCAAAGAACTACATAAAAAGAATAGATTGTCTGAAGCAAAGTTAAACCATGATGCTATTTGATGGGGAGGGGGGATTGCAAAGCACTGAATTTTTAAAGGCTGTGTGAGAAGATTGCTTTGGGGAGCATCAATAGTTTCCATTGTCATGATAAGCAATGTTAACAGTTTTTCCATTTGGAGCTTCATGACCACTGTCAGTTTTAAGAGCCATAAAACTAAATATGGCATCATGCTGAAAAAACAGTTAAGTTTACTTTGTATTGACCATTGATATTAATAGCAAGCAATATTTTTAAATATTGTCAATCTGTTAGTAGCAGTTAGTTTTAATTTAGAGTATTGATTCAAATAACATTCTATAAAATGATTCTTTAAATGATTATTGTTTAATTTCTTATAGATTGATAGATAAAATATTGTATTGTACTAAAATGCTGAAAAATATTGCACATAATGATTCCATTCTTTGTGAAGTATTTTCTTTGAATAAGTATAATATAAATAACCTTAATCTAATAATTTATTCAAAATATTTTATTTTAAAATGCACCATACAAAATATGATGAATAAATAGTTAAACAGGAATAAAAAAAATTTCCTCTGATTCACATATTGTTTCATTATTATATTTCTTTAATTAGACAAAATTTTCTATGTTTTTGGTACAGATTTCGGATATGTTATTCTATTTATTTCTCTCTCTCTCTTGTATTGAACTTTCAATGAATTTTGATTTGTTTATTTTTGATTTAGTTAATATTTCGAAAACTGCAAATAATAAAATGTTTAAATTTAAGTCAATTTCTTTTAATGATCATTGAGAAAATTAAATTTTAATATTTTATTTTAGTTATTTAAATTTATTTTTAGGAGCATTAAAAAACTGTTTGCATTTGTCGGAATCTTTTTGAATATCAAATATTTTGTTATATTATAAGGCATTATTAGATTCCAGACTTCTAAGTTTTCAGAAGTGAATTAATAGCAATTGATGTGAGACTTGAGGCTTTTCTAATCATGAAGAATTATGATGCTATCTTTGGATTCTTTCCAATTACCATAGCTTGCTCAAACATCTTGACAATTGGTTCCTTGTTGGCAACAAAACCATTTGCTTCACTATAAAATCTGAAACGTATAACTACACTACAATATTTATTTTCAGTGTATCCCATCTCTTATGTCAACCTTTACAGCAACTAAATGGCAGACAAATTAACAAAGAAGTTTTGTAACCTTCCAATTCCCTCCTTTTCCACTCTTTCCTTTCTAGAATTATAATCACTGAAAAAATCCCCAAACATTTAAGAGTAGAGAGGGACTCCCACTCATCAATGGTACGTGGACAATAGGCATGATCTGGCGCAAACTTTTCATTGTGACAGAGGCTTCCACCCTTATGTCTTGCCAGCTTTTAGTTTTAAAAGAACAAGATTTTTGCCGCCTGTGCCAAGTGTTATGTTCACCAGTCTTCTACCAAGCTCTTATGGATATCTCTAGGAAAGATATCTATATAGATTTATTTCTTGTTCTTGACTTTTAAAGCAATGGTCTTATGGATTTATTTTGACTTTGTCAGTCCCTGGAAGATTAGCTACAACTATAACATAAATGTGCCTGTGTAAAGAGATAAAAATGAAAAGTATGGCAATGTTTTATTAGTTTCAATAAATTTTATGGTTGGTATAGTTCTGATTTTATTTTATATTTTTGATATGATTTACTTTTTATTAGATTGATTGGTGTGTTATTACATTAGAAGTAATTTGAGGATCTATTAACAATGAACCTTGTAAAGTGTCACCTTACTCTCCACATCTATGAACTGGCAATGTGAGGACTTAAAGCAACATTCACTTAAACAATTATTTTGAATAGTCTTATTGAGTCATATATAATTTTCTAGTCATATTGAGTAGCTGGTGCACATTAAATATGTAATACTTGCTCACAAGTATTTAAAATTATGAAGCTCATTATCAATTGCTTAGTAGTTTATTGCTTTACTTGTCTTGTTATTACAGCTCTACTTTTTTTAGAAATTAATTATATACATGTTTTTATTTTTTTTATTAGTATATTATGTACAGAAGTATCTAGACTATTCATGAAAAATTATATTTTAAGGTCCCTTTTGATATGAAAAGAAATGAAGTGAAACAATGAATATATCTTTTAATTATTTTAAATATTTCATGGTATAACAGTTTCATGGGATAAAAGTAATTATGTTGTATGGTGAATTTTTTGATGTAGGAATTCAATTTTTACACTGGTTATTTTAGAGAAAATAGAATTCAAAGATATTCTCAAAAACTGTGAAAATTTTTAATTTAAAAAGGGGCAAATATTTTAAATAATATTGAATAATATTCTCAAAATTTTACTTTTATTAACACTATTTGAAACCCTTTTTTTTTTAATAAAAAATAGTGAAAATAATAATGAAATTTTTTTTCCATATTTTAAGTTATTTGTTTAGGAAATAGAACACTACGATTCAATTACTAATTACATATTCTTATTCTTAGGATATTGATCCAGTTTATACAAAAACTGATCCATGTATTAAAATTTCAATTTCTGTGAGTATACATAATTACTTTGAATTTTAATTTTTACGAACAATATGTCAGTGTTCAATTTTAATTACAGAATTAATATTATTAACTTTTTATTTCTAGATTATTATTTTTTCAATTAGTATTTGATAATATTTGAAGCTATTTTTCTTTGGTTAATCGTTAATAATATTCCATACTCTATTGAAATGTTAAAGGTAACATTGTGCAAGTCTATTATTCATACTATTGGTTGTTCGGAAAGTAATTTCGTTTTTTCCCGACAGAGGATTTAATTGTATTTTTTTGCACCCAACTTCACATTTAAGCTGTATAATTTTTATATGCTTTGAGAGCTCATATAACAAGGCTTGTGTGTGAAAAATTCCAATTAATTCTATGCAGTAGCTTTTGGTTGGTGCCCTTTAAAATAGGGAGAGCGATAAGCAGCATTTTCGACATATCTTACTGTTTTACTACAGAAAGGGTAAAACTGCTGTTTAAGCCAGAAATAAATTGACCGATGTGTATGGAGAAGGTGTGTTGACAGTACGCTAGTGCGAGAACTGGTTCGCTAAATTTCGATCCGGCAATTTTGATGTCGAAGATGCACCACGTTCGGGAAGGCCGTTTGAAGCTCATAAAGACGCAATAAAGGCATTAGTTGATGCGAACCGGCGAATAACAACACGTGAGATCGGATTGAGGTTAAATTTATCAAATTCAACAGTTTATGACCACTTGAAAGGCCTGGGATTATCCTCGAAGCTCGATGTATGGGTTCCTCATGTTCTCACAGAGAGAAATCTGTGTCGCCGCATTGACGTCTGCGATTCGCTTCTCAAACATCACGAAAATTATCCGTTTTTGAAGCGCATCATCACTGGAGATGAAAAATGGGCTGTATACAACAACGTCAAATGCAAGAGGTCATGGAGCAAAAAAGATGAACCTGCTGAAACCATTTCCAAAGCCGATATTCACCAAAAAAAGGTGATGCTGTCTGTTTGGTGGGATTTTAAAGGAATCGTTTTTTTTTTAGCTTTTACCGGATAACACAACAATTAATTCGGAAGTCTACTGTCATCAGCTGGACAAACTGAATGATGCACTTCAACAGAAAAGGTCAGAACTAAGTGGTGTTTTGTTTCACCAAAACAACGCGAGACCTCACACAAGTTTGGTCATTTGCCAAAAGCTTTTACAGCTTGAATGGGATACAATGCCACTCCCACCATATTCTCCAGACCTGGCACCATCAGATTATTATTTGTTACGGTCACTCCAAAAATTTTTAGATGGTAAAACCTTCACCTCAAATGAGGAGGTCAAAAACCACCTCAATCAGTTTTTTGCCAGCAAAGACCAAAAATTTTATGAGCGTGGAATTATGCTACTACCAGAAAGATGGCAAAAGGTGTTGGACCAGAACGGCCGATATATAATTTAATAAAGTATTTGTTTATTATACGAAAACTGTCTTTCATTTCCACAAAAAAAACGAAATTACTTTCCGAACAACCCAATAGTAGTGGAATAGTTTCTCAAAACAATTAAATGCTCAGAAGTTTTATAAAAATGTGTGGTTTTGAAGTTCAAAATTTGTGTTGATTACCTTGTATGTCTGTCTCCTTATATTTAAAAAATGTAGGGTTTGCGGTCCCAGGATCCTGGTGGTTTTTTCAAATCCCGGGATTTAATTTTTGTCTGAATTATATTTTGAAATTTTTTTCAAAGTATTGTGAATCTGGTATTACATTTAATGCATCTTATTTACTTTCTTTGTACTGTTTGCGTTTAATATCAGTTTTCTTAGGTGTTGAACCTTGAAAGGTTTGAGGCTGGTGTGTATGTTAAACCGTGAAATTTAATATGTTTTCTCTTATTTTCTTCTGTAACTTTCTCCCCTATCACAAAATTTTTTTTTCTATGGTTATTAGCATTATTATGATTTAAGTTCTAATAAAAAAATTTTTGGATATATTTAGGAATTTTTGGCTTCTTTTTTTCTCTATTCATTATAAATGTGTCATATATTTAACTTGGAATAATTAAACAATTATATTATGAGTAACAAGTGTTTTTTTTAAAGTTCAGAAGCATTTCTAATAATTTAATGTAGGTAGATATTTAATGATGTGTGTATAGATTTTTTACCCATATTCATATATTTATAAAGTATTTAGAGATGTGCTATTTTTTATATTATAAAAAAAAATTTCAACACAATTTTGGTTTTTTCACATTTTTATCATAAAAAAGGATTTTCTTGTGATATTTTTTATTAATAGACACTTTATTTATTTTAGGGAGCAGAATTAAATAGACTGCAACTGCCGATGGATTTAAGGCATCACAAGCGGACAGTATTCCCAGCAGAAGTATTTTGCTCTGTATAATATAGCATTTAATTTTAGTTGTTTTATATGAAAATAAATTGCTTACATAATGTATGTATGGTTAAAAAATTTTATCTCTAAGTCTTTTAAATTAGACTTAAAATTCAGTAATATATACAGTTTTAATTGGAGACTAACCATAACAGCATTGTTTTCTCCTGAGATGTAATCTATTGTAGAAACCCTTCTAATGTAAAATTATTTGTGGTATACTTATGTTTCAGTATTAGCTACATCACACACAAATGTTTATGCATATTATTAATTTTTCAAAAAACTCTTCAAAAAATTTCAATTTACTAGTTTTTTTAAGAAGTTAGAAATATCAATCTTTCTAAGAAGAATTTTAATTTTAGTGAGCCATATTTCATCTCTGATGTTAAACTCAGTGTTCAGTTAAAGTTGTTATTTGTTTAATTATTATTTAGATGTATCTCGTTGTTTAAAATAATTTAGAACTTAACAGGAAGTTTAAATCTTGCTTGGATTGTGTGCATTTAAAATTTTTAATTGTGGTGAGACATATCTACTAGTAAATATACTGCTTATATTCTATTAAAAATGAATCAAGTATGTTTTATTTTCAGGCTAGAATGAGAAGTACAACTTACTATGCAGAGATATATATTCAGTTGAAATTTCAGACTAAAACCGAGACTGAATATTCAGAAAGAATATTTTTTGTTCCTCTTATGCTAAAAGTAAGAATGCCAAAAGGGTTATATTTAAACAAACCTTATACTCTTTAAATGTTTGTTTAATCTTTTTTTATGCAATATATACAAATTTGATAAGTTGAAGCAATTTAATGATTGAAGCAGAGAAGTCTGAAAAAATAAAGTCATTTCTATTGCAAATTGTATATAATTCTAGTAAATCTTATATGGAATTTGATTTGTAATAACACTAGTGTTTAAAATTGAGAATTCATGAGTATATATTTAGTCAAATTTCTTGAAAGATACTGAATGGAAAGTAAATTTAACACAAAGATGCAAATCTTTAGTGTTGTTAACATAATGATACATATTTTATGAGTTATGCGTTTAGAGGAAAATCCTTTACAAGTACACATACCAATTTCTATACTCCATGCCTCAGAACTTTTGTTCTGTTTTTTCTCCCATCATTTGATGACTTTCAAAAACATTTAAAATAAATAATCATTAATATTTAAATAATAAAATGAGGTAGCAAATAATTGTAAGACTTGAGACAATCTCAAGCACTGATTTTTTGATATTTTAATGGAAGACACATCATTGTGTGCAACTGTCATGGACAGCTTAATGACACCTTATCCATAGAGATCAATATGTGCACAGCTATCTTAAGAATTTTATGCTATCACTTGCAACGAGAGTTACTACTGTTTCCTGAAGGCAACTTGAAAGAAATCCCTTTTGCAAAAGGACTTACTGTGTATGTCATGCTTACTTTTGTGTACAAAAAAGCTAATTTAGCATGATGCAGAGAATTTTGACATTGAAATAAGGACCAGTAGGAGACAATTCAATTTACTGATGAATCCAAATTTAGCTTAACAACTGATTCTTGATGTGCCTTCATCTGGTGATGATTAGAAACCTACTGCATATCTTTCAACATCAAAGCAAGACACTGTAATGGTAACAAAGATTTGAGATCTGGTCTGGCATGTTGAACAGGTGCACAGTTCATGTTTTTGACAGAAGCTTTTTGTGATTTTTAGGTGATTTATTGATGAGATTTCGAAATCCTATATTTCTTTTTCATGTATTCAGTTGTCCTTGATTTCCTTTATTATAGATTACAATGCTTGTCAGCATAGTTTTTTTTTTTTGCTAACAAATGTTTGGACAAAGCTTTTATTTGTAAATTAGATTGGCCAATTTAATCTCCAGAACTTAATCCTTTGTAGAATATTTAGGATATTTTTTGGAAAAACTACTGGAACTTTCCTTCCCTTTCACAGAACTATTAGAGACCTGAAAGCAACAATTCTGGAAGAATATGACCTGCATAAAAGAACTGTCCTTACCTCTCTCATTTCCAGAATGAATTCACTTTTTCAAGGGCTGTATAGTTATAAAACACATCATACAGTTTTAAATTATATACAAGACTGTACATACTTCATCTTAACCTATTTTCTTTCTACGTTATAACTTTTTAAATTTTACTGTGCTGATTAGCCATATGCATGATTTGTGTGTATCATAGCTGCAGTATTGTTATTTTTTTCTTGTATCAAATTATGTTAATATCAAATTTTATTAAACATTGTCCAGTGCTTTGGAGATATCTATCAATAATAATAATAATAAAAAAATTTAATTTTGAACACCAGTATAAAAAGTTTTAGTATTTACACATTAAAAAAGTTATTAAATTTTAATACTAATTTTTCTCTCTAGAGAATTTTTGAACGGATTTTTTAAAAGAAGAATATTTATGAACTTTCATTTGAGTTGTTATGTAATTTTTTTTATTTAGTTCTGTTTTGTTGCATATTAAGATTTTTTTAGACTAAATTTGATATTAACTTTTAAGTATTTGTTGAAATATAATTGAATTAAACTGTTCAATGTTTGAGCATTAAAAATTTATTATGGGTATTTTAAGTCTATAAGGATTTTTATGGATATTTATTTAAGAATAATGTTTGGTACTAAAATTAATAGATTTATTTTTCTGTTATCCAAAGTCCAATTTGTGTCTTTTGAATGAAATGGACGATGAAGACTTGCTGAAACACAAAGAAGATCTGAATGTAGGTATTTCAAAATATTTTATATTTTCTAGATAATCATAAAATTTATATTTGTTGAAACTGTCTCAAATTTCATCATCGAGTATGCTCAAAATAAATTTTGTTTGCCAGATATTTTTAAACAACAATTTTAAATAATTAAATTAAAAAATGTAACTTAATATTATAATTTGTTATGAATTATCAAAAATACATGACTGAACTTTTGTCAGTTAATGGCAACTCAGTTTGAAAATTGTTTTCTTATATTTTTTAACTTTATTAAAATTATAAATTTTATTTTTTATTCAATTTTTATTGAATTTATCTATGGTTAGTGA
Organism: Trichonephila clavata; assembly: GCA_019973975.1. NCBI lineage: Eukaryota > Metazoa > Arthropoda > Arachnida > Araneae > Nephilidae > Trichonephila > Trichonephila clavata. Next base: position 196,127 of record BMAO01031769.1, read on the forward strand.
GGTATCCATCTATTTTTCCATGTGATAATTTGTTAATCAGAAATATATTTGGATGTATTAAACAAATTACTGTCAGTTACATTTAGTTTCTTCAAAAATAGCTGATGTGTTACATAAATTAAATAAGTATTTATGGATGTAAAAATATTAAAAATTCATTTCATTATAAATTGTGCAACTGAATTAAGTTATCTGAGGTGAATCATGTTTAATATTCAATTATAAGGAAATAAGAATGATAAATCTAAAAAAAATTTTTGAAGTTAGATTTCTGAATATAGTGATAAATCTACGTACAGGTAAGCCTCCTACAACGCGATTTTGCTGCAACGCATTTCAGATATTGAGTATTTTTTTCCATAACTTTTTTCTGTTAATATCTACACGTCACTTGTGACATGTAGATATTAACTCCTACAACGCGATTTCTTATAACGCGGCTTTTTTGAGGAACATATCTACCGCGTTGTAGGAGGCTTACCTGTAAAAGAAATTTGTTAATTATTTGGGGAATTTTTCAATTCTATAATATTTAACTCATGTTCTGTATGTGAGTTATTTTTATGATTTAATTAAGGGTTGTTAATTAAAAATAGATAAATATAATTTTATATTCTTTAATTATATTAGCATAATGTTTATGCATGGTAATTTAAATGTAAAAATGAAACATTTTTTTAATGGATTTAACAAATAATTTTCAAACATCTTTAATAACTTTTTTAGAGATGAATTACTATTTTCATTTTTTATTAAATTCTAATTCTATACAGAACTAATTACTGAAGAATTAAAATCATACTTCACTTTTAGATATGTCCTTATTTATATAAAGTCATATAATTCATTATATGTAAAAAGTTCATACATATGAAGTATCAACTTTTTAAATTTAATTGAACCTTGAAAATGTTTTTTTTTATTGTATATTTCTTATTGAAATTTTCTTAGAAGGTCTGTTATGTTAGTCAAATTTTATATTATTACTTTATATATATATATCTTTTAAAAATGTCTATATATAATTTTTAAGTTTTTAAATTTATAATGATACCTAAAATAAAGCTACTAATTTAAAATTTTATTATTGGGCACAGTGTACGAGTAGTGTAGTCAGTACTCGTATATGGGACTCACGACAATGTAACGTATATTTAGTTTAAATCAGTATACAACACACATCATATTTCGTGTACAGAAGGAGGAACAATACCACTGACTTCTCAGGATTAAATATGACATATTCTATCATTAAGAGCGTTGTCGAAATTTCACAAATTTGCTTTATCCAACAGATGGCGTTGTTTGCAACTCGGATGACGTCAAGAAAGATGAAGCGTGTTTTCTAGTAACCTATCGTTACTATAGCAACGGGGTGTGGTTTAGAAATGATTGACAGATGTAGTCGGTATGAGAGCGCATGCACTCTTTGAAGAACCAGATCGAAGAGAGGAAAAACGTGTCAGCAAATGGGAGGGAGGGGGTGAGAAAAGAATGTGAAAGAGTTTTCTACAAATAGTTTCAACGTTTGAATAAGGTTCTGTCACTGCTGCACGAAATTGGGTGCAGAGACATTTTTTTTTGAAAGCTGTGCTAGTGGATAGGTATCAAAATGTGCATTGCACTTTTAAGTATATATAGTTCTGGAATCTACTCAAAAATACATTTTTCTGCAGAAATGATGAGGCTAATTGGTCTAGATTTGTCGGAAAACATGGGATATATTTGCTTAATTTGGGTATAATTATTATGCGAGTTTTTCCCATTCATATGGAAAATAATTGAGTGTAATGCACTTGATATTTTGTCACATTAATTATTGTATTTCAGGGTAGGCCTTTGAGTACAACATTTTTGAGGGAATTCTATTGTGGAATTTTACTGTTTCCTGGTTTCGAATGACATTTATCCCTTTTTGTGGAAATTTATATTTTAGTTTAGAAATCATGTAATTCATTTCAACTTTTCTATAAAATCATCGTTATAAGGCTCCGGATTTTTAGGAAGAAAACGTTCAAATTTTCTCTTGACAAATACGTATACATTGTCTTAGGTATCATAAACAATGCCCATAAGATTAAGAAGGGAAACGAAATATGGGTGGAGGTTTTAATTTTTCGACGAAGCATTTGGTAGATCTTCATTTGAAATTTAGAAAAAGTATTTTTTTGCGAGTTTTAGGGGATATTTGTTTTATTTATCTTTGTTACCTTTATTTATTTATCTAATTCTCTTTGTTAGATAGAAATATGCAAAATTTTAATAAGTTTCTTTCTGCTCATATATCTTAGATACAAATTGTATTTAAAACTGTCATAGAAGGATGCTTATTATGGAAATAAAGTTTCGATTTGAATCTTTAAAAAGAAAATGTCATTTTTCTTAAAAAATATTAACTAGAGCACTTTTTTGTCAGTCCTTTTTTAACAGCATTCCATTTCTTGTTTTACAAATTAATGCTATTTCCAATCAGGGGCATAGTTACCGCATATCAATGATACAGGGCCCCAAGCTTTGAGGGCGGGCACCCAAATGTGTAAGCAAAAAATCGCAGGGGTGGCCTTAGAGAGTGCCCTCAAGGATGATACAGGGTCCACTCCGGACCAGCTCTGCCAGTGTTTTCAATACTCATGAAAATGTGACACAAATTTCACGGCCTTAAATTAAATTATTATATTCATTGAATTAATTTCCAAACTAAGCTTCCTTTTTTTATTTCCTACGTGCAACGTTTTCAGAATATTTATTGTATATAGTCTGCGTTTGTACTCTCATAATGTTATTTTTAGTGTTGCCGATTATAAGCGGAGATAAAATCGGTGCATCTTTGTGATTGGCTCTTTTCTTTTGAATTTTTACTGCTTTGATCTCCTTTTCTAGTGACACGATTGTGATGCTTAAATTCCCCAGAGGAGTGATGTGGGGAACAGTAGTGCGCTTTTGAAATCTGATGTTCCTATCAATTTTTTCATGAAATTATCTTCATAAGACTCATGATTTACAGAGGAAGTTCAGTGAATTCACAAGCATGTTTATGATTGTTGTCTTGGATATCAAAAATAAAGTCTGTCGGGCTAAGAAGAGGGAAGGGATTTTAAATTTTTTGAAGAAAAATTTAGTATATCTTTAGTTGAGACTTGAGAAAAAAAATAATTTCCGAAGTTTTATTTTTGTAGAGAGAAGTGGTGGAGGGAGACTATATATATATATAGTGTAATAAAAATGGAAGGAACCAAAAAAGTCAATGGACTAAAAAGGAGACCTATTATGATTTCTAAAGCTGTTACTGAATTAAGACCAGCAAATTTGGGTTATATATATAAAACGAAAATAAACCCCCAAGGAGGGTTGTGAGAGGTCACAGGGAATTATGGGGAAAAAATCCCGATTTTGAATTGTTCGACCCACATATTTGAAATTGGTTAAGCATGTTTCTTTTGTTGAATAGGGATCTACTAAGAATGTATTTTAGGGAATCAACTCCTGGGGGAGCATGGGGTTACTGGGGCGTATTGACACAAAAAAATTTCCATTTTTCGAAATACAAGGACTATAATAGTGGAATTTGGTTTGCATTTTCCATTTGTTAAATTGAAATCCGCTAAGAACAGTTATATTGGAAAACTTTTCTCAATGGAATTACTGAGGGAATTGATAATAAAAACTTCGTTTTTACTTTATTAGAATTAAAATTTGTCTTGCATGCTTACTTTATGGAGTAGAGTTCCACCAAAAATTGGTTACACGGAAATCCACTTGGTTATAGGGTTACGAAAGTACAAACATCCTTCTATACTTCTATTTTTAAAATTTTTAGAAAATACAAATTAGAAGTCCTGTCCTTTTTTTATATCAAGAGCCAAGAGTTACAGGTATACTTATATTTTTCAATATAATCGAATTCTTAATGCTAAATAATTTATATATATATATATAAACAGTAATATTTATAAAACATCATGAAATACCCAGCAAAGCGGGCGGGTAATGGTTAGTATATATATGTGTGTGTGTGTGTTTTGTAGCACTTTTTGTCTCCCGTTTTTTTTTTCTCCTTGATCTTTATATCTATGGTTGGGCATGGTACGCTCTAGAAAAAATAATGGATTGTGCTTTAAATATGTTACTAGTTTGAGTAGTGATGTTAAGGCTACACAGTGCCCTTTTTAAAGACAGTAATATTGAAAGTAATTTGTGTTTTCTTTTTAGATTATATTATTAAATTGATTCTTCAAATAACAAATTTTTTACCGGTCTTTATTTTAAAAATTACAAATTTTTCTTGTAAAATACTCAATTTTTAAAGTTTTTTAGTTATTTTCAGTGATTTCTGTTTCTTAAGATTATTGAAAACAAAATTTAGTATGGAATTGAACATTTAAAACTAATTTTCCCTACTAAAAATTCCGCATTGAATTTTAATAATTATTTTTACAGCTATCGAAAAAATATCAAATTTTTTAAAACTATTAATTTAAGATTTTTAGAAAAAATAACTAGTGCTCTCAGACTGAAATCCATACTAACTTTTGAAAAACATATATATATATATATAAATTCTACAAAATTTTTTCAATATTATCTTGAACAGAAAAAATCCTTGGGAGAAATATATCCTCAAAATTGAAAAGTCTGAGAAAAACACAGTTAAGTTTGTAAAGGCATAAAACAAAAACTAATAATGCCTCTAAATATCTAATTTAAAAAAAAATGTTATTATCCAAATTATGTACATTGTATCAAAACACTACTTTATTTAATATGTTATATGAGGATATATTTTTTTTTATATTTAAAATATGTTTTACATAAAATTGATAGCATTTGTTATACGATGACAGAGATTACTCAACCTAATCTTAACATGATGCTTTCATAAAAGTTTTGAAACACTTATAAAAATAATAATGATACAAACTGAAATTAGAAACCCCCAGGTTTGTACGTATAACATCTAATTTTTTCTCAGTTTTAAGTCAGTGCAATTTAAAAAGTTTGATTTTTATTACATGACTTGAAATTATTTTACTATAGTATTATAATACATTTTGTAATATCATAGATAAATTCAGTTATATTTGCAATACTTGTATACGGAATACTTGAACTCAATAAAGTCTCATTGTAGTATCAGCTGAAAAAAGGCTGATTTTAAGTCATATAATTTTCAGTAGTATTCCACCTCTTCCAAATATTGTCTTTTAGTAACACAAGAATGTTTTGAGCCCGGCAATTTCTCAATAGGAAAAAATTAATGAAAACAAAAAAAGCTTCTAAGGTTTTTAACTATGTGTAAAAACTCAAATATTGCTCTTTAAAAATTAAAAACCTCAAAAGATAACTGAACAGAAACGATTTTAGTAGTAAAAGTAAGAGTTAATAGCCATTTCACTGAATGAACCGATTATTCTCCCAAATATCTCTCTTTATATACAAAAAAAGTTTTTCATAGTGCTGTAATAAATTTATTTCAAGTTTTTTTTAAGGTGAAGTTAACAAAAGAAACTACATCTTTTTTACAGAATGGAGCAAACTCACAGTTTGGACAAATTTACATTTATGATAGGGAGGCTTTGTATAAACGTGCAAAAATAGTTAAATGGGACGATGTGTTACAAATTTTACAGCCAATTGTGAAGAAAAAACCGTATGAACTACATAATACAAGGAAATTACAGTTTTACAATTTGAGCTGTGATAGAGTTGCATAATTTGTACAATGGGAGTTGGTCCGCCATTAGGCAGATAGGGGAGTGGGTGGTACCTCCTTCCAGTTTTTAATTAATTAAACTTTTAAGAATGGAAAAATGCTTTAAAATGATTGCTAAACTAATCACTCTCTCTAAACTGTCAAATATTGAGATTGTCAACTCTCAGAAAACTTCAAATATATTAAAAACTGATTGGTTATCAGACTCCCTTAACCTTTTCAATAGAATTTTTTGCTATTCTTGGTGGGCGCAGTAGCTTAGTGGTTATGGTCACGAGTTCATGTCTGGAGTGTCATGGGCTCAAATCCTGTTGCCACTAAAGACCCTCCGTGTAGATGAGGCCATTTCTCCCATTTATGTGGTAGTTAGGAAAGAGGGATGCCAGCTCAGGTGTCATTCTCGTTACTCGACCGAGGTTGAACATTACTAGGTTAATGATCAATAGCCCTCTTGTTGCTTTAGAGCGACACTAATCTCTCTCTCTCTTTATTTTGCTAATCCTGCTCCAGGCACATAAATTACTTTAATAAACCCTGTAAAAATTCTCATTTATAGTTAATCTTTTATCTTCAAAATTTACATATCTAATATTGATTGAATTTTTTTCCTAATGGGAAATTTTAAGAGTGCAGTCCATTTGGACGTAGCTGCTTTAATTTCGAAAAGGACTTCCTTTCCTAATACAAAAATAACTTATTTTTGAGATCTGTGCAGAATTCTCTGTTTTACGAATTTTTTATTTTGCTTATGTGATCCATTAGCACAGAGTAGTAATTACTTAACAATTCGATTAAAATTTTCCATTATATTCTATTACATTAAAACTGTTTAAATGTAATTTTATAGCAAAAACATGAAGAAAAATTACATTTTCAAAACATTCTCTTTTCATGGAAAATACTTTTATGTAATATTTTTTCTATGTATATATAGTTAGGATTTTTCTTTACAGAGCCTGAATTTAGATTTTTGAAATATTCACATTATTTTTAAAGTTACTATTGAAATAACAACCAGGCTTCTTCATAGAAATTTCACTATTTTATTAATATAAATCCACTTCTAAATTATATCTTCTAAAAAGTCCAGTTGAGGTAGGGATTCTTGGGAGCTTCCCAAATCGAATAACAAAAACTAAACTTTCTAACATCAAGAATTATTTTGAAGATTGTCGAATTTTAGATATCTATAATAATAATGTTTATGTTAAATTTTACATCTCGCCATATTGACATCAATAAAAATATTGTAAAGTTTTCATATGCAAGAGTATATTTTTTTAATTCTTGATTATTTTAGAGCCCCGGTGCATAGCATCCATTGACAACACCACTCCCTGCAGAAATTAGCTTGAAATGACAATTCTACAAATGTTTCACTCACTAAGAAAGTATACACCCCACAATAACCCCCTTTCAGTCCCAAAATAGATTCCAATCACCTCCCCCTGAAATAAACAGCTCTCCTGTGCATGCTTTCTCCCCCCCTCTCGTCAGCTGGTCTCAAGATCACTTGACCGTTTCATCTTTGAAACAAATTGTCAGAACTTCTTTCTGTCATTCCCCTCCCCTAACAATAATGTGGTCTAATGACTTACTTTATGGTTATTTTAATTCTCTTACCCCTCCCCCCCCTCTTTCATATAAAGAAAGCGGAATTAGTGTTTCTGAAATGATTAAAATCATTATTCATGTAGCAAAATATTCTTTTTCGTAAAATAAAGTATTATTAATGTGTATTTAAGCAGTTTATGCTCAATTTTCTTCTAAAGTAATGTTTTAAAAGTTTTGTACGTAGATTGCATACACATGGCGCCATCTGCAGTCATTACAATGAAGCTTGCCAAACATGGCGTCCTAATATTCTGGAAGCAAAGATATATGTATTTTTCGTAATTTTAAAATTTTCTAGACTGTTTCTGACATTTTTACATTTCATGGTGGATTCATATGAGTAATTTACATTCTCAACAAAAGTTTCATATCCAAATAATGTGATTTCATTAAGTTAAAGTACCCTGAGACCTTTTCAGTACATTTAGAAGTCCACCTTAAACATGTGCTGCTATGTATTAAGGACAGTAGCAATTAATATCTTAACATATCCCTTGATTTGGGATGTAGAAAAGATCAGACATCTATTTCGACTTTTGTTGTAAGGTATTTAATTATCTCTTTGTCATCCTTTTCAAAGATCCTGAATAGCTTTTGTTGTCCTCTACCACCTGCTAAATCTGTTATTTAACTCAATCATTTCTGGTTCCAATATAGTGTTTATTGATCTACTTATTAAAAATATGACTTTAACTTTACTTTAATTATACTTTAAAGTAATTTCCACATTCAGTTGTAAAGAAGTGAATTATGTTGTTTCAAACTACTCCTCATACATAAAACTTGAATTCCTCATAACATACCTTGAATGATATCTAATAGATTTAACACCTGCCTTCTCAACACCAACAAAATTTGGGATCTCTGAAGCAAAATTTATACTTTCTGAAGTAAAATAACCAGCAAATTTATCATTGGAATTTCTAATCAAGTTGTAGAGTTTTTTAATTTCCGAGTTTGTACCCATGAAATTCATTGCATTATCAGAAAAAAAATCTGAGTACTTTTACCTTGTTTATGAAAAAAAAAATGTTTCATTTCTACAATGAAAGCTTAGAGGTTAAGGCAGAAACAACTCCAAAGTGTATAACATGAACCACAAAGGATGCAAAAATAGTTACTTTCAATTTGTTTTATTAGGCTTTTCTCTGATAATTCTATTTTAACATAAAATGCCACAGAATTCTGTATAAGCTATGTTAAGTGGAAAAGACTAACTTCTTCTGGAGGTAACTCATTATTTGTACAATAATTACTAGCTTAGCTCTAAAACAAGTAACACATGATGCACAAACTTGGGATGTGATGATCTACATCCCAATTTAGTTTTCCAAAATTTTGCCTAATAAATCATAGCATTAGTTGAGATCCTATGTATACATTTTCCATATGAGAATACTTCATTTTTTTTACTTGATAATTAAAATTAGAATTTCTAAACTAACCATCTACTCTTGAAACTTGTTTGTCATCTGAAAAGGCATTTTAAAGCCTTGATTTACTTTTATTAGGAACAAATTTACTTTTAAGTTAGACATTTTATTCACAAAAATACTCGTTTTACATTGACTTTACCAAAATAATTTTAGCTTCTGTAATTTCTTCAGTTGTTAGAGGATCAACCAGTTTTTTAATTGGTTAGTTAATCAAAAATAGCATTAATTCCATAATAACATCGGAGTAAAATGTAAAAATAAAACTAAGAATGCAAAGAATTTTAACATTATTGTTACTAACATCAGTAATGAGAAAATAGTTGAATCATTTTTCTAATGTCCTTTAAGTTCACCGCTGTACTCATCTTTCCTTAAGACAATAACAACATTGGAGTTGCAGTGAAAGTCTTTCTAATTCAGAAAAGATAGGTCACTCTACCAAAGTTCACTGTGAAGAGTTTTCTCTAGATTATTTTTTTGAAAACCTAGGTCTGTAGGGTTTTGTTCTCAGTCCATATGATGTCATTTATGAAATCCTATTAGATCCTGTAAAATTGGCAATAAAGGGCTTTAATGTATGATAATTATTCTTTATCCATGTCAGCAAAATAGAATCCAAAAACAGATGAACATCAGATAAATAATTGTAAAAAATTCACTATGCATTACAGAATATGGGTTAGAAGTAGCAGTCCCGACAAATATTAGTTATTCATTTAACAAAAGCAGTTCCTGGCTTATTGCAATGTAGATGTACCACAACTTCCTTGGAAGAGAAAATAAACTTAATGTAAATTGTTGCTCCATTTATATTTGCATAGGTATCTACAAATCTGTGAATTTGCATCTGCTCAGAATCCGTAACCAAAATGTGTCTTTTTTTGTGTTGTAATAATTTACAAAAGCCACATAATGTTTCTGAAATCTAATTATAATGGAAAATTAGTCATCTTGGATGATTCTATCTTTGTACTGTAAAGAATACAATACTACTTGTGCAGAATACAATTTTGGAGTATTGAATACAACTCTTAAATTGCTTAATGTTTAAGACTTAAAATTGTTTATTGTATGACTTGTTAAAAAGTAATTTATTCAGAAAAGAGAAGTACAAAATATTACTCTTTTCTGGATAAAATACTCTATAATGAGGTATGCAATAAGCAATTTTAGACTTGCATTTCCAATTTACTTATTTCATGTGACTTTTTTTTTTGGTTGTATTTAAGCATGATGGAGCTACAATACAAATTTAAACATTCTGGGTTCCTTTCCAAACATTTCCAAAGAGAATTTAATACCTATTTATGTTATTTATTTCTGTTTCACCTATTTATAAGTTTAGTTAATTCAATACATTTATATAATTAACCATACAATTCCTTTAATATATATAATGTATCTCACTAATTTCTCTTCACATACAATATCTTTATTTTTATTGGTTCATTTTCTTCATAAACAATTTCAGTTACCAAAAATTTGTTTACTAATGCTATCAAATTTTCTACCCTTCAACTTAATCCACATTAATTAGATTGTGTCAAATCAATGTCAGAAACACAGGTATTGCCTGGTGCGATGAACACAGAGACTGAATCCTGTAACATTCTAGAATGTAGTATATATATATATATATATATATAAGCACTCTTTATATTTAGGTTTAAAAATGTAAAACACTGTGGTCCTAGTAAAACATCTATTCTCTTGGGTTTGTTTAAATACATATGATATAACCACATTTGATTGAAATTTCCATAGTTATTTTGGATATGATTAAATGTAACTATGAGAAAGAACCAAAATATTTATTTTCTCCCTTTTTATTCCCTACTCCTTTTTTTGTCAAATCGTTCATAACATGATTGAATACCAGAATCTAAAAGATGTGCCTCTGTGTAATCAGATTTAAATTTCATGCTCTTTTTCATATGGATATTTAACTGTAATTTATTATTCCCACCTTTAGAAATATTTTTAATTGCTTTTGCTTTGAAGGATTTGGAATCATTTTTAATAAAAAACACTTTCCATTTTAAATTTTTAAAAAAAGCATCAAAACTTGAAATTGGTTGTTTCAAACATAAATTTTTCCAAGTACACTATAAATTAATGCATATATCAAGGATTTTTTTACCTATTAATTCCACTTACCCTTTTTCGGAGGTCTAGATTCAAGGTGGTACAAACCAAATGATTGGGGATTTATAAAAGATTCACCAAATATAAACACACTATACAAGGGGAATTGTATTTATTAAAATATCAGAGGGAGTCATTCTCTTTGGCTGCACCTGTCTACACTACCACTGCAGTACATTCACAAATACTTTTCTTAATACTGCACCACCACTCTAAGATGAAGGTAAGCCAATATGAATGTAAACACCAATTTTTCTTTTTCAAAAACAGAAAATTCTATTGATATAATTACCAGTTAAAATGTTCCAAGTACAGCAATGCAAACTTTTTTCTTAACATCTACCGATTTTTACAAAACTTACTATTTACTTCACTACTAAAGTTTATTTTTACTTAGCTCATAAATTAACAGTTAAAGCTGAATTAAGCATACCAAAATTCAACTGTCTCTGTACGGAGAAAGTTTCATCTTGGTTCTTAATGAATTTTGTTTCACAAATTTATTTTGTTCACTATTGGATACATCTGTTAGGACTTGCAATGGTTGTTTAACATCACTTCTATTTGTTAATTTGTGCTTTTTAGCATCTGAGAAATCATTTGGTATTTTGGTTACTTCAGTAGCCTAACTGGTATAGAGATGTTTGACAATTCTTGATCACATTGGACTTCTATTTTCAGTGTTGTGTCTTGTTGAATGTAAAATGTATTTCTTCTATGTACACATTCTTTTTTTCCTTTCATTACATATGAGTGGGATTGAGACTCTACTTGAATTACAGTATCTTGTAATGTACTGCAATGAATGTACTAGTAAAAATAGTATGTACACTTTTTGACTAGTAACCCTTCAGGGATTATTTTGATTATTTATTATGACCTAGAATTACACTCAATATTATCATTTTTTTTTTACTATTAACTTCTTGCTTGATTTATCAGTTATCTTCTCTTGTTTATACTCTATCCTTTTCTACATTACTATCAATGTCAAACTCATCACCTGATTCATAACATATCTTTATGCAAAAAACTTAATTTATGTGATTTACTATTTTTTAGTCCTTTCTTAAAATTTATTTGTGTGTAAAAAAAAAAAAGTATTAAAATATTTACAGATGTTTTATGTTGTTCTTTGCACTTTGATCTGATGCTATTGTGTTACTAAAGAATTCCTTGACAAATTTGTATTGCCCTTAAAGCTTAATTATATACTAAAAACTGTAAAAGTTAATAATCAAATCATACTTTTATATTAAAGCTCTTTTTAAATAATTAAATATGCTTGTATGCTCTTAATATATATATATATTTTCTTTCTTTTTTCCCCTTATTTTTTGTATTTAACAGTTTTAATAATTTTCTGCTTTTAGATATTCTTATAATATGTATTTATGTATAGTTATTTCCAATGTGCTTTCTTGTCATTCTAGAATAAAGGTTACATCTATTGTACATTCTATGTATATCAGCTGTAAATTACTTTCTGCTGATTTCAAACTTTCTGCTGTTTGCTTATTCTTGAATGATTTCTGCCTTTCTGTATGCAGATGCATTTTGATGTGTGGTATTCTTGATGTTGCTTTTGTGCTTTGTAGCAATAATATGCATTTAATGTGAGTATCATGAAGTTTTTTTTCCTACTATCAAAATTAACATTTCATACATCTTTTGTTTTAATATAAAGAAAGTCTCATTACAGTTTTATCCACAAGATACTTAGAATTTCCATTTACTTTATTTTTCTAAGAGCTTATTTCTCATTTTTTTATACTATGTTTTCATCAGAGAATATTTTGAAATGGTAACTTTTATTATATGTTAATGTATTTTTGTCACTCAATTAAAACATTTAAAATAAGTAAATGTTATAATTCAAGATTTTAAAATTTATTTCTTTTTGACATGTTTAAGTAAAGATGACAATAATGGTGTTGAAGTTTAATTTTAATGATTCAATATTGTAAAATGTAGTTTCACATATCCTTTTTTGAAGTGCTAACTTCTTCAGGTGCGTTTTGCTGAAGAGTGAACTTGAATGACATGTCAGGCTCGGGAATGTAACGCTCATTCGATTTTTTTCATCATTCGTTTTAAATCTGGTTTGGACAGGGTCAGTCAAGATTCAATCATTTGCAACATACACACCCCTAAAAAGAAATCACATGATCAAAGGTGGGGTGTTTTCCCTGGGTTTTGAGTAATACTTAGTCTTCCCTCTTTAGTGCTTATATAGTTAGTTTTTTTGTTTCCCAAAAGATGAACAACTGATAGAAATTTTGAAAATGATAGTCCCTAGGAAATTTAAAAATAAATCAGATGATATTTATGTAGAAGAGTATCAAGTTTTAATCTACAAAAGCGGGTTATTGCGTGCATAATATAAAATTCGATTGATCTGATTGCAGATATATATTTGTTGTAAATAAAAAAATCAATTTCGATTCAGAAAAATCGAAGGGACAAAATATTTCAGTCTCTGATAGAAGAGGTTTAAAAATGTCCACAGATATTGTTATGAAAATCATTTCAATGTAACATTTTATTTTTAATTTGTTAATATCAAAAAAATTCAAGTCAAAATATTCTGAAGTTGATTACAAGCATAACAGAAGCATATCTAGAATTTCATGAATTGTGGAATGTCTTGCATTCTTTTCATTCATCTGTAAACTGAAACACACCTGCATTTTCATATTTTAAAAAATTATTCATTACATTTGGGAATACATATGCTTAAATAATCATTCAAAAAAGCACAATGATGAAATTTTAATGGCGAAGGATAATCGAAAAATGAAGAAATTTTAAGACCAATTAAATTAATGTTTGCTTTTTATATTTCCCTGGTTTATTTATTTAAATATTTAATTATCGATTCGTATTTTATTCAATGTGCATGTACTTCCTTATCATTCATTTTTTATTCTATATAGATAATGGATGTAGCATCAAATACTACAGAATCATTTGGGTTTAATCAGTCATGTGTCAGAAAAATTTATGCAGCAAAATGTAGAGCAGAAGATGGACAAATGATTCTAATGGTTTTTATTTATATTTCACTAAATCAAAGTGTAGAGAATATTATCAAATTCATTCACAAAAATTTTGTTGCCTACATTGAAGCCGGATCGGCTCTTCTGGACAAATTACTTTTGATTTTAAGTGAGGATATTTTAATGTAGATTTTTCAAGAGACAAATCATAAAAATTAGTTTCTTTTTTCAAATCAAAATTCAGTTTAATTATTTCAAATGATTCAAGTGAAAGCACGACAAAGTATGGAACAATGCTTGACAGAGTTTTTTTTGGATATTTAAATAATTTTGAATCTGTTAAGTATTTAAAAGCTATTTCAGCTACCATAAACCTATTTTTTCCTTCTTAGAATACAATTAATTCACAAATATGATTGTATATTTTACAAAAAAAATTACTTTATGAATAAATAATTTTATATGAAAATACTAATATCCCATTGTTTTTTTTATTCACTGAACTAATGCCTGAAATAACATTACAAAATTTGAAGTTTTCACTTCTATCGTGGGGTCATAAGCACACACTTTTTTTTAAAATTTAATTGTATGGATAAAATTGTTTTTTTTCTCAATAAAATTCTTTATATAAAACATTAGTTAATTTTCATTCAATTACTTAAAATATTAAACTTACATTATTTGTTATTATTATTTAAATTTCCAAATGAATTCTTTTCCATATAACTGTATGAAGTAGCTTGGTTATAAGAATTGGAAAATTTTATTTGTGTATAGGGATTTATTTTTTATATTGATCTTTTGATTTATTTCTTTGAAGTTCCTACATTTTTATATTAATGAGATATCACATTGTATTAATCATTATTTTGAAATAATTGATTTTTTTAATGAGGTAATTGAGATTAGTTGTTCATTTTCATCTTTTCCAATTTAAGCTAATGTAAATACTTTATATTGACAGGATCCAGGTGGTTACTTCATTGTGGAAGGAGAAGAGCGAGTTCTTAGGACTTTTATTGTACCTAGAAGAAATTATGTAAGATTGAGAATTATATATATGTGTAATTAATTTTTAAAAAAATTATTTTCAGATTGTTTTTTTATTTTACATTTTGTTACAGTGACTTGCTGGGATTATCTCTAAAACTAAAAGAAAAGTTACTTCTATATTAATGATATTGAACAGAATTTGAAATTTTATACTTAAATTTATACCCATGTACAATTATTGTTTTTTGTTTGTTAATATTATTGAAGTTCTCTTTTGTAACAGTTAATATATGTGACAATAAATAGATACATTATTTTAAATTATGTATAATATAATAACTTAGTCACTCTCAAATTAAAAATTTTGAGAAATTCTTTTTTTTTTTTTTTTTAAATTTGTAATGGGCTGCAGGTTGGTGTTTTACCATTGCACAGATATCACTTAAAACATAATTATCCTTTTAATTTCTTAAAAGCATGTTTATATCATGAAAATAAAGTAATTAAATGTATTTTTTACCAAAAACATATAACTTTTGTTTCTTTTCCAGTATATAAATAATTCTTCCACTACTTCAAATGATTGTGATATGTTTTACTCTTTGGTTAATGATACCATATTAATAATCAGTTTTTCATTTACCTGTACTCTATTTATAATGTCTTAAATAATTTAATTTTTTTTAAATTCTAAAATATTTTTACTTTTTGCTTTTAAAAAATCAAATTGAATAAAATTTAGTCTGCAGAATTCAGTTAATTATACATTTATGTTTCTGTTGTCTTGTATCTTTTTGATTAATACTTTTATTTGCACATCATCAATTTGGGTTGCTCTCTTCTAAACTTGATTTCTTAAATTATTATATTAATTTTAATACATTTATGCTTTTATTTTTATTTTCTCTTACTTTAATAAATTACATATTTTTCTACCCAATAATATAAGATTAAAGGGAAAAGGGTTGTTGTTTTGAAGCATGTTTAACCCTGCAATCTCTTTGCTTTTTCATTTTTAAGATTGCTTATAATTTGGAATTATAAATTTCTTATATATTTTAAATTCATATTGTGTGCCAGAATTGAAATGATGGATCCCATTTTAGATTTGCTTTTTCATTTCTGGTATTTCTCTTAATTTGAAATTACAAATGTGCGTACATTTTGTTCCTAGTATGTATAAAATTTTTATTATTATAATGGGGTTTAATAAGCATTCTTTTTAAATTAATATTTCAACGAATAGTATTATTACATTTAAATTTCCCAAAACTTATGAGTATTTAAAATTTTTTTGCTACTTGGATAAAATGGATGCTGATTCTCTCATACATGCAACATGGGCATGCATACTTTATGAATATGTGTTCTGTTTTATCCACATTTAGCAAAATGTTGTGTTAGTTGTACAAAATAAAAAATTGTAACATATATAGCATGATTCATACTAGTTGAACTTAAATCTAGTACATGATATCATAATGATATTTTGATACTTGGGTATTATCCCCACCATTTAGTTTAAAAATGCAACCAAAGTTAAAAAATGCTGCAATATCTGGTAATCAGATGTCATTGTTTCATGGCAGCTATGCACATTATCTCTCATTGTTTTCACAAATAACACTTAACCATCTATGTCTACTCTTGGTTACTGTGTTTCAATGTTTTCTCTGCTATTTATTTACATTTTAATTTAAATTTCTTAAAATTTGATTGATATTAACTAACAAAGAAGAAAATAGGATAAAATTGCTTTAGGAGTACGACATTTTCTACAAAAATATAAATATTTCAATTTCCATGCTTTGAAATTATATTTTAAGTGAAAGATATTTTGAAAATATAGTTTTAAAAACTGCTGTCAGCACATTTGTAGTAATGGATGTGTAATAAATGGATTTTGCAGTGCTATTTACAACATTGTATTTACTCATTATTCTTAAAAATACGTATATTTTTAAATAAAATGTTAATATTGCTTGTTGTTCTTCTGATCTGCAATACAAATTGAAATTTTTGCTAAAATGCTAGTTGCACTTGGGAATTGCAACTATTGTTGATATGTCTAAACATACACACACGTCTGTGTTCTCATCAACATTCAAGATATCTCTTGTCTTTCCACTTTGAACTTTTATTTCTGAATAATTTTAGCCAAACCTTTCCAAAATCGTGCAGCATAGTATTTGTTATTGATTAGCCATATCTGAAACAGTGACTTCAGCTATTAGTCCTTAGACACTTCAGTTCAAGTGCAAAAGCAACTACACTAATAAGAAATTTAATGTTTGTTTGAAGTCTCTAGAATTCTGACTTTTGTAAAGTCAAGTTTTGATCTTAATCACTCTCAAAGTTTATATGCTATAAAGTTTATATTTCACATAGGGGCCCCGCTGTATATTAGTTATTTTGTCAGAATGTAAATTCATTGTTGTGAAATACACATGCAATTATTTTGAAATGAAACAAATTACATTTCATATACCAATAAAAAATCAAATAAAAGGGAGGAAATGTCTTTGATGTAAATTTTATTGACAAAATGTAATCATGTAATTGGTGCAAACAATAAGAACAAGCAAAAAAAAAAAACATAAAAAAAATTTTAAGTCAATTCCTATTTTGAATGGAATAATATAAAGTATTTTATTAATGATTGAAAATTTAAACAAGATATATATATACTAGCTTTTACCCGCGGCTCCGCTCGCGTTGATGTCTTTAAATAACTGTCAAAGTCGTAATCATTATCATTAGAAAGTAAATAATACAATATGGTAATTTTTTTATCGCTTAGCTGGAACCAATAAAATTTAAAAATTCTAAAATTGAGCTTAGTTTAAAAAAAATGAAAACGTAATTTATTATAATAATTAACAACAAAAATTAAATTACTTAAACTATTAATATTTTTAAAAATTGAAAGTATCTACGTTTAATATATAATTCTTCTTTAAAAGAGCTCAAAACAAGAATATTCTTCTAAGATGCTACTGTATACCGTATTATATGTTCTTCCAGCAGTTGCAAATATGTGAAGATATGGGCATTGGACACACCGATCAGGCTACATATAGTTGGCCATGGGAAAAACATTGCTTTTCTAAATGCACTCCTGCTACCTGCAATGTTAGCCATCGCGCTTTGTTAATAGCAACAGTAAGACTGGAAATTGAACTCGTTTTGAATTGAAATGGTAGGTCAGTGGGAATACTTTGATTTCGAGATATGATAACACTATCCCTTTTTCTGACATATGTTAAAATATTGGCACGAAGTATATTCTGCATCAGTTTTGTGATCCAAAACTTCATTCCTTTACATAGTCGAGGAGCATCGAGATTTTGCATAAGTATAAATGGCACATTTAGTTTTAATTGAAGTTTATGTGAGGGTACACCCAAAAGTTCAAGTGAATTTAAGAACTCCGTGGGACATGAAGTACTTTGTTCTTTATCCATGATTGTATTCATTGATAAATATTCTTTCATTCCCCCTCCCCCGCATGTCATTTAAATTTTCAATGTTGATTTTATGGACAATGTCATTGTTAGGCACCAATATTGATTTTGCGCGCAACCACTGATCCAAATTAAAATTTTGTTGCAAGCCCGGGTAAATTTCAGCAATAAGATTTACATCATTTTCTTCTACATTACAAAATTCTCTGGAAGTAAAATATAACCTCCAGCATTTGCGCCGAAACATCCATAACCGATTTTCAATTGTGACTGCATAATGTTCCGAATCTACGTCATTATGAAGATGCACTCTCATATTCGTTTTCAGAATGAATTTTTTAACTTTAGCCCATAAACTTGATGATTTAATAGAGACTCTGATTTCATCTTCTTCCTATAATATCTGTACTATCTCGTAAATCCTGAAGAGTCCGATTTAACGCTTCTATAGCTTTCTTGTGAGACATTGTACTTTCATCCCACACTAAAAGCTTACATTGTCAGAGCATCCTGCCTTGAGAGCTATTTTTTCTGAAATTTCAGATGAGTGAATCTTCAAATGCAATTTTAAGCGATAATTTTAAAACGGAATGTGCAGTACGACCATTGGTCAGTAAAGTCACGGCTATACCAGAAAAAGCCATAGCAACTGTTATCTTCTAGGTTTTTCTGACGGTCATTAATAATAAGTTAAGCAAAAACGTTTTTCCGGTTCCTCCAGGGGCGTCGGAAAAAAAATAGTGCACCACTGCCGGATTTTATTTTACGTAACACTTGTTGGAAAACATGACTTTGTTCTGGAGTTAATAGAGGGATAAATTTTTTACTTGATGTTGCAATGCTATAAAATCGTAATTTAATTCTCAAGCAATTTCATTATCGAAGCCATTTCCATCGACACGTCTAGGACTAATCATTCCAAAATCATGTAGCTTCTTCCCAACCATTCTGAAAACCTTTATTGCATTTCATTGTAGATGTGTTCATTGAGAGGTATATTTGCTTGTACTTTCTGCAATCGTCTCAAAATATCTTCTGCCATGTACTCTTTGTACTTATTCCAAAAGGTTTGAGGATTAGAAAGACCGAAGATGAAATAAGTATTGCATAAAGCTCCTTAATTTTATTCGGCGAGTGGCATTGTTTGGCTTCCTCCATAGTAATATCTAGTATATCTTAAAAGTAATACTCCATGTAAAATATCTTCATTTAGTATAAGTGAAAAATTTTGTTCAAAATGGGAATATTGTATAATTAGGTTAAAAAAATTCAAAGTACTAAAATTTGATAAATCAAAACTTTTTATGAAACTGTCAATTAATAATACCGTAGAGTTTTCAATATCACGCAGTTCGCTAAAACTTTATTTCATTTCCCTCTTTAAAAAGTGGGAGAAAATTTGCCTTAAAATATCTGGGATTGTTGGAATAGAAAACTTCTTAGCCAACTTGGCGATATTTCTCAAAGTTTGAGTTTGACATTTAACATACGTAACGTAATAAACTTTAGACGTTTAATAAAAAAACCATTTAAAAAATTGCTTTTTATAAAGATGTTAAACTACACTATGTTTCAGTTATTTGTTACAAATGTGAGAAAATTTTTATTAAAATTTCCATTATTGATCAAATGCATAATTTTGCGCCAACTTGGCGGGGAGTAGGCAACGTCCCATGGTTTTACCTGCGTAGTTCCCATTCCCGTAGGAATATGGAGATAAAATATACCTTATGTTACTCGCTGATAGTGCAGCTTTCCATTGGTGAAAGAATTCTTAAAATTGGACCAACCATTTTCGAGATTAGCCGGAACAGACAGACAGACAGACAAAAATTTTAACAATTGATTTTTTGATATAAGTACTGTATATAGCTTTAAATGCATTTAGTAAAAAGCTGCTAATTTGAAATTACAAACAGACACTTCAGTTTTATTTATTTGTATAGATTAAGACATTGAATTAATTGTAGGAATTGAAAAAAGAGCATGATTTGTCTGCATTGTTGTAATAATGTACACCCAGTTTGGCTGATTAATCGGTTTTCGAAGTCAACTTTTGTGATTGTTTTAACAGTTACATTGTTACAACAATTTAGACAAATCTAAATTGGCATCAAAAACTGGTAATTAATTTAATTTGATAAATTTAATAAATTACTACTTGAAAAAACTGTTTTGTCATCCTCTACAAGTTTAAAAAAATTATTTGAGCTTGATTAGATGAATAAAAAGTATTTTATTAACGACTGAAAATTTGAACGATATAAATGTATATATATAGAAAGAGAGTGAGCTAATAGTAGGAACTAAAAAAGAAATTTATTTTTGGTTGAAAAGAATGTAACTATAAAGGGAGGAAAAAGCTAACATATAGGGGGTTTAAAAGCAGTTGTTTTATTTGATTTCTGATTCTTAATCATGAAAGAAGAAAATTTTCTTTTATCCTAGAATTAAAAAAATATTTGAAATCTCTGTGCAAAATATATGAATTAATAAACATTGTTCATCATAAAATTTTAATTACTAAATGTAATTTATTATAATCATTTACTTTATAAATCATGTGTTTGTCGAAATAGATTAATTTCTGCAGGGTAGTTTTTTTGTTTTACTTTTATCATTGTTAGCGATTTGTACAGAATATGAACTTTTTTTATTAGCCTTTAGCCTTGATAAATAATAAATGGAAATCAATTGGAGATGGCTATTCTGAGTATGGGGTTCTTATTTCCTGCATTAAAGAAAACCATACTTTTTCAGTAAGTTTTCTCTTCACTTGTCTTAAATGTTATATTCCTGTTTATAAATTAAATGTTAATATTTGAAACTGAATAATATAAAATTACTTAAGTAGAGTATTGGTTACACTTAGTTCTTGAATTAGGTTTTTTTTTTTTTTTATTGTGAGCATAATGTGCCATTATGAAGAATTTGTCTTTTGTCTTAGGTTCAAAACCTAGTGTCACTAAAGACCTATTGTGTAGTGGTGCTGATGCTCATTAAATATGTCAAAGTTCTTCTATTGGCATGGCGGGAAAGCTTGGAGAGGAGGTTGTCAGCTCAGATGTATTCCTCATATTCATGGTTCAAATTTACAAATCTGTTGCCACTAGCTCTAGTGTTACTTCTGAATATGATGTTAAGAAACACTTACTCTTTCCAAGTTCATTTGTTGGGTTTGGTAGCTAAGAGGCCATGGTTGTGAACTCTTAGTCATCATTATTTTTATCAGATTTTAGATTCAAGTCCTGGTGCAACCAAAGGCTGATGCATTTTAAATCTATTGTGGCTCAAAATTCTCACATTCACTCATACGTCTCTTGTTCATCGTTCTGAATTACAAGGTTCATTGTCAATAACTTTTTTGTTGTTTCTGAATCAACGTTCATAAATAATCAATCCAAGATTATTTTAATATTCATTAGCAGCTGCTATTTTACCAAACTAATTGGATGTTGTTTTGGTTGTGAATCACATTATCATTTAATATTCTTTTTTTATGATTTTAATTTTATGTAATGTAGAACATGACATAGATGCATTATTTCATACCTGGAATTTATTTTTGTGTTATTTAATCTCCTAAAGTTTTGTATGACACGCTTGATTTTACTTCTACAATTTTTAATACATTAGCATGTTTGTCCTTAGACTGTGTAGCAAATGATGTTTATTGAGCATGAAAATTAAAATATAAAACCTATTACATCAGAGAAATTTTTGAAAAGGAAAGCAAGAACAGTAAAAAAAAAGAAAGAACGAGTCTTACAGTAGTCGCATATGATGTGTAACATCTGACTTGTTATCATGGTAAATACGCAATAGTGACTTTAATCCTGAAAGAAATGAATTGGTTAAGACTGGAAATAATTTTCTATCGAATAATTATATATCTTTACTGAAAATTTTATTTAATTAACACAAGCAGTAATGCAGTCTTTTATCAAAAATATTTATTATTTTTCAATTTGGGGAAGAGCGGAGACAATGGATTTATGAAAACTAAAGTATAACACATATACTTGTGATTTCAAAGTATTTAAAAATCATTGAAAAACGGCGTCAATAACAGTACCACTGTTAATTGTTGAAACATTTCGAGCTTGAGTTCATCTTTCAGAAAAGCTATGAGAGGCTCAGCTTCTGGCAAACTGAAGTTAATGTTAAAATCACCACTCAAAATCATGGGAAGCGAGTGATAGTTTTTTTAAAAAAAGAGCAGAACCACCTTAGGTATACGGTAAAAGTACAAAATTCAGGAAATCTTTAGTTTTTTTCACTGTTTTATTCGGAGAAATTTATGCGACCGCCAAAATGACAAGACTTGCTGGTATGTGCGCGTCTTAATTGCTACTACAGTTGGACCCCCAGACGAGGGTAGCAAAGAGACACCGTCAAGTGCATGCTTAAAAATTAGAAATATTAGAGATAATCAAAAATACCCATTTACTTCATTAGTTTTTTACAATCGAGAAATCTTTTTTAATCACAATTAAAAATATTATATTGACAGCGACAGGAATTAACCTCAAAGTATGAAAATGATAACCACTTAAATATTTATTCAAATAATTCCATATTACTTACTCCTATTTTTTTTAAGAATGATGAGCTTTGTTAGACGCTTACCAGGAAATATAATTATTAATATATAGTTTACACATATATAAATATATCCTCAGATTTCACACACAACGAGCCCTGCGACTTTGACATTTGAGCGTAAGAATCACAATTTTATTTTGGATTAAGTCTAATAAGACTTGCTGGTATGTGCAGTAGGCGGGTGTCTTAATTGCTACTACAGTTGGACCCCGAGACGAGGCTAACAAAGAGACACCCCCAAGGCGCTGAATTGGTAAAATCAAACATCGCGCTCTTCCCCCAACTTCCTGTTACGAATTTCCGTCCCTTTTCACGAAATCACTCCAACAAATATCCAGCAACCCAGGGTAAAGATGTTACACATCAAAAAGAAAGATGCCACTAAAGCAATTTTGTGCAGTTATACATAATTTTGGAAAAGATATTTTTAAAACAAATTTCTATTAAAATTTAGTGTATTCTGTCTGTATTATATTATAATAATCAAAATAGAAATTGGAAAGAAATTTTTTTTTTAAATTAAAAAGAATTTGATTTTTGTTTTGTTTATTTTTTTCAGGATGTTTCTTTACATTTTGTTAAATGCACCAACAGCAAACCATATGTTTCATTTGATGTACGCATATTTTATCAAGGAAAGGCATATCACATCCCGATTATGTTGATCCTCAAATCGTTGGTGGATGAAGCTGATACCCATATTGTTAAAGAAATTTTAAAGTTCACAAAAGAAAGTGCATCATTAAAGATGTAAGTAATAACTCATTTATTGACCCACTGACGGGATGAAAGGCTGAGTCGACCTTGCCCAGCCCGGGGTTTGAACCTTGAACTTGTGGCGTGAAAGCTTGATGCACTACCATATTGTTATTCATATTATAATAAGTAATATGTGTACTATAATAATATTTGTAATAAATGTCGAAAGTTTTTTTTTACTTATTGCTAAAACAGTTACGTTTATTTTGAGATAGTAATGTATATATATATATTGTAGGAACCATTTTTTAAAAAAAAATTATTATGAATTCATGAAAACTGAATGAAAATGTTCAGTTTATATATGAGCTACTAATCTTTGTGTTGTTTTAGGGTATAATGTTAATAAACAATCAGACTATATGAAATGTTTTATAAAACTTTAACTATTGTAATTTAAAACAGTCTTTGGTGTAATGTTTAAGAATAGGACTCAGATTTGGAAGATTTTTTTAGATAAAAAACTATTCAAACTTTGATACTATATACTGGCTTCACTGTCCTACAGGAAGCAGTATACTTCTTAAAACCTCATTTTTATCTCACAAGGGGAGGACACGACTAAGGAAATTCATTTGGGAACTAGACTTTGTGTAATAGTAGTACTCATTTAGGGTGTTAGGGGGCACAATGTATTTGTGCCGAATAGCAAGTCAATTTTGAGAAAATAACATTTGAAATTCATACTTAGTTTATATGGTTAAATGTTCATTAATGTCAGAGTCGCAGTAGCATGGATGATAGCGTAACTGCTTGCTATACACCCGGCCAAGGTTCGAGTCAGGCAATAAGTTTTTTTGTTTTATTTCTTCAATTCATTTAATTATTTTCACAATTAAATAAATTTATTTTTTAAAATGAATCATTAAATATTTTTAGTTATAAAATAATTAAATTAATAATATATAATAATATAAAATTTATACTATTTTTGTTATACTAATCATAAAGTAATATTTTTATAAATAATTGTAATAATATATTTTATATATTATTGTAATATTATATATGTAATAGTTTATTTATAATATATTGTTATTTCATATTATAAAACTATTTAAAACTAATTTTTACATAAAATATCTTTTAATATTTATTAAATTGTATTATTAAATTTATTATAATTATATTTAGAAAATATAATATAAATATTTATATAATTACAGTAATTATTTTACTTTTTAAAATACAAAATACTTATCTAAAATATTATTTAACATTTAATAAACTTTTTTTAAATAAATTTATTTCATTGTAAAAATAATTAAGTGAATTGAAGAAATAAAATAATAAATCTAATTGTGTGACTTGAACCTTAGCTGGTTGCATAGTAAGCAGTTTCGCTATCATCCATGCTACTGCCACTCTGATGTTAAGGAACATATAATTTTATATAAGCTAAGCATGACTTTCGAATGCTACTTTCTCCGAATTGACTAGCCATTCTGTGCTAATACATTGAGGGTTGAACATCCTAAAGGAGTACTACTATTACACAAAGTCTTGTCCCCAAATGAATTTCCATAGTCATGCCCTCCCCTTGTCAATTTACTCAGTTGATCTGGTACAAAATGTGTTTTGCATTTTTTCTCCTGTACCTTTTACATCTTAAAAATAATTACTTATGGAATGTTTTGAAATTTTAAAAATGCTGTATTATAAAATGATGCATAAATTACAATATTGCAAATTATCGTGAATATTAAGACATTTTTCTGTCTGAAAACATGCTTTGCATTTAGTTCAGGCTCTTGTACATTTGACAAACACAACCTTAAACCAGTCTTATGAAATAAAAAATTCTTGTGTATTGAATAAACTTGTAAATTATATATCATGTAGAATAAAAAAATTTTCTGTAAATTATGTTGCTCTTAAAATATAACTGAAATTGGAGGTCCTAAGTTGTAATATTTTGTTACTTAAAATAATTCAAATTTTTTCTTAGCATAATTCAACATAAGAACAATTATCTATACAAATAAATAAAATTGAAGTGTCTGTTTGTAATTTCAAATTAGCAGCTTTTTACTAAATGCATTTAAAGGCATATACAGTACTTATATGAAAAAATAATTTTTTATGCTCGACTATGTAAAGAAACGAGGTTTTGGATCACAAAACTGAATATACTTGGTGCCAATATTTTAACATATGTCAGAAAAAGGGATAGTGTTATCATACCTCGAATTCAAAGTATCCCCCACTGACCTACCGTTTCAATTTTTTAAAGGGTTTTTT
This sequence comes from Trichonephila clavata, assembly GCA_019973975.1. Taxonomy (NCBI): domain Eukaryota; kingdom Metazoa; phylum Arthropoda; class Arachnida; order Araneae; family Nephilidae; genus Trichonephila; species Trichonephila clavata. The sequence continues at coordinate 222,096 of BMAO01031769.1, forward strand.
ATGGTTATTATTTACGTTACGTTTGTTAAATGTCAAACTCAAACTTTGAGAAATATCGCCAAGTTGGCTAAGAATTTGAATCCCAGATATTTTAATACAAATTTTCTCCCACTTTTTAAAGAGGGAAATGAAATAAAGTTTTAGCGAATTGCGTGCACGTGATATTGAAAATTCTATGGAAATATTAACTGACAATTTCATAAAAAGTTTTGATTACTTAAGTAGTTTTGATTAGTTTGAACTTTTTTGACCTAATTATACAATATTCATATTTTGCACAAAATTTTTCACTTATACTGAACCTAGATATTTTACATGGAGGTATTACTTTGAAGATATACTATGGAGGCATCCATACAATGTCACTCGCCGAATAAAATTAGGGAGCTTTACGCAATACTTATTTCATCTTCGGTCCTTCTAATCCTCAAACTTCTTGGAATAAGTATAAAGACTACATGGCGGAAGATATTTTGCGACGAAAAACAACCAAATATGTCTTTCAATGACCAAATCTGCAACGAAACGCAATAAAGGTTTTCAGAATGGTTAGGAAGTAGCTACATGATTTTGGAATGATTAGCCCTAGATGTGTCGATGGAAATGGCTTCGATAATGAAATTGCTTGAGAATTAATTACGATTTTATAGCATTGCAGCATCAAGTAACAGAATTTACCCCTCAATTAACTCCAGAACAAAGTCACGTTTTTCAACAAGTGTTACGCAAAATAGAATCCATCAGGGGTGCACTCTTTTTTCTCGAAGCCCCTGGAGGAACAGGAAAAACATTTTTGCTAAACTTATTACTAATGGCCATCAGAAAAACCCAAAAGATAGCAGTTGCTATGGCTTCTTCTGGTACAGCCGCGATTTTACTGACTAAAGGTCACACAACACATTCTGTTTTAAAATTATTGCTTAATCTTGCATTTGAAGATTCTCTCATCTGAAATTTCAGAAAAAATAGCTCTCAAGGCTGGATGCTTCCACAATGTAAGCTTTTAGTGTGGGATGAAAGTACGATGTCTCATAAGAAAGCTATAGAAGCGTTAAATCGGACTCTTCAGGATTTACGGGATAGTACAGATATTATAGGAAGAATGGTAGCTTTATTATATATTGGCTGGTGAATTCAAGCTTATGGGGAAAAGTTGAAAAATTCAGTCCGAAAACGAATATCTCACGGAGTTTTTAAATTCACTTGAACTTTCGGTTGTACCCTCACATAAACTTCAATTAAAACTAAATGTACAAGTTTTTCGTAATCTCGATGCTACTCGACTATGTAAAGGAACAAGGCTTTGGATCACAAAACTGATGCAGAATATACTTGGTGCCAATATTTGAACATATGTCATGAAAAGGGATAGTGTTATCATACCTCGAATTCCAAGTATCCCCACTGACCTACCATTTCAATTCAAAACGAGTTCAATTTCCAGTTTTACTGTTGCTATTAACAAAGCTAACATTTCAGGTAGCAGGGGTGCATTTGGAAAATCAATGTTTTTCCCATAGCCAACTATATGTAGCCTGATCGGTGTGTCCCAATGCCCAAATCTTCACATATTAGCAACTGAAGGAAGAACATATAATGTGGTATGCAGTAGCATCTTAGAAAAATATTCTGTTTTGAGCTCTTTTAAAGAGGAATTGTATATAGTAGAGGAATTATATAGAAGAGAATTATATAAGAATTAATAGATACTTTCGATTTTTAAAAATATTAATAGTTTAAGTTATTGAATTTTTGTTTTTAATTATTGTAATAAATTACCTTTTCAATTTTTTTAAACTAAGCTCAATTTTAGAATTTTTAAATTGTATTGGTTCTAGCCAAGCAATAAAAAAAATTACCATATTGTATTATTTACTTTCTAATGATTACGACTTTGACTGTTATTTAAAGACATCAACGTGACCGGAGCCGCGGGTAAAAGCTAGTGTAAAATAATATTTAATATTTTTTTAGTTTTACCATTTCATGGCATAGAAAAAATTTAGTTGATAGTTAAGAATTGGAGGTCCTAAGTTGTAATGTTTTGATGTTTAAATTAATTCAGATTTTTTTCTCAGCGTAATTCAACATAAGAACAATTATATAATTTAATAACAGTTAATATATTTTTAGTTTTACCATTTCATGGCATAGAAAGAATTTAATTGACACTTAAGAATTTTAATGAAGTTTTTGATTTGCTGTGATAGTTTTACATAAAAATAATTTTAGTAACTTGTAATTTATAATTTCTTTTGAATGATAAAAAATAATAAAGAATCAATTTTAAACTCACATGCTTTACTACACAAGTCTATTAGTGAATATTTAAGTTTAAATTTTATTCGTCCTTAATACAATAAAAATGTTTTAAATTATATTTTAATATTTATTAAGTCAGTATTGAGTTTTTTTTTTAAAACTAACTTACATAGAAACATTTTCTTAACATTTAATTAAATATACTGAAGAAAATCTGAAAATTTCCTCATTGTTTTTAGATGGTTGATTAATATGTTGCGTGATCTTCAAAGGCCTCCTTCACCAGATTCTCAGTTAGACCAATTCCAAAGTATTCATACACATCTTCAAGTCAAAAATTTTATTGGTAAACTTTTCCATTCAGTATTTGTTGGTGCACCAGATGCATCTTACAGTGATATTACAGATCACCTGTTAAAGTAATTTTGATTTCTATTAATAGTTCTTAATTTTCAAATATATGTTGATGGCTAAAATTTTGTATGAACTTTTTGATGTATATTTGAATTCTATGAGGGGAGGGATATTTAAAGCATGAGTTTATATATATACTTCCTATAAACTTTTAGGTTTTATCTGTATGTATTTGGATACAATTCTCTAAAATAACTATTATTAATTTTTATTCCTATTAAATAATAAATTTAATTATATTTATTAATTGTATTTCTGCTGGTATTATTTTATTCTCATATTTTTAGAGGAGAACTTTACTTATATTTATTAATTAAATAACAAGTAATATGATTTTTTTTTATGACTGAAAAACAGTATGTGAATAAAATAAAATCTGGTAAAAAATTAATTTAAAATTATATTAACATTATGAATATTTTTTTTAAAAGGACCTTTTTCCTTGTAACTAAAAAATATATTATAATCAATGTTATTAGTATACTGTGTTATATAAATAAAATGTGAAAACAAGTATATAAATATTTTAGAATTGTCACAGTGATATATAATAGCTTGAAAGTAATATTTATACAGAGTTAAAATTTTTTGAAAGTATTGAAGTATACCTAATATTGAGATTTATTTTATATACCTTTAAAATAGAAAGTTAACAGAGTAATGTTTTTATTTGTTTATGTATGTTTGAAAACAGATTTCAAACTTTGTATTTGTTTCAGAACCTGTGTTTTTATTCATCTAAACAATAATGATGATAAATTTAAATTGTTTTGGTGAGTACATTTTTTATTTTACTTAATTTTTTGAATAGATTGTATTTATTTTCTGTAATTAGGTATGAATTACTTATGCTTGTAAATATTTACTGATATGACTTATGTATTATATTTTCCCTGATTCATAAATCTCTGTGTAGCTTAAAATTTCCATTTTTATATCTATATAATAATTTTTTTATAATTATATCATAAACAGCAAGGCAGTAGGAAAGAAAACTTTTGCTCAAACGGTATACAGTAATATTTAATTCTATTTTCCAGATTTATACTACAAAGGTAATAAGTAATATTAAAATTTTAGCATACTTAATGTAAAATGAAATTTAAAAACTGGGTTAAACTATTTTTTGAAACAATCTACTAAAATAAATGGTTGTTGATGTGTATTCTAAGACATAAAAGTCTGTTTGCCCCAAAATATGAGACAATGACTTAAAACTTGGTGTCCAATTAATGAATAGCTGGAGTTTCCAGCATATGAGATCTGAGTATTTTGCAGCATATAATCAAAATGTGTTTTATATGTAGATTGTGGATATTTACCTAAATCATAGGTTCCAAAACTTTTTAGAAGTGGCACCCCCTTTTCTAGTGAATATTTCCCCTCCCACTCCAGAAATATAAGAGCATACAAAAAACATAGTGAAAACAAGAATTAAATTTTTTAAAAATATTCTATTACTATTAAAAAAAAATTTTCTAAAGCCTCCAATTTTTATTTGCGAATTTAAAATAGCTATTGCCACGAATATTGTTAAATGTGTAATATTATATATTTTAGTCATAGATATGATGTTTGAATTAAAATGCTGCTGGATTTCTTCTTTTTTTAAAAGAGAGGAATAGAAGTTTTGTCCTACCTGTTATAAAGACAGGCAGGGTTTTTGATGATACATAGCAATTAATCCATAATTAACTATTGCTTTCTAAATAAATAAATTGACAGTTTCAGCCTTTAAAGAATCACTCATTTATTCCTGGCTAACATGTTTAATTATATTTCTTGGATTATATATGAAATGAGATGCGGTGGATGAAACATTTTTCCTACTGCTCACAAACTAGGACAACACATACACTACAGAAATCATAAGCAGTTATATAGATCAAAGCGGGGGGAAAATGCTAAGTATGCAAATTGGAGCCAGTGGCTTACATGATGGAAATGATTTAAATACATACAATTAACATAAAGTAACCAGTATTAAAGTTTACTTTTTTTAGTACATAATCAACTTGTTTTTTTTTAAACTTATTTAGACTATATTTGGTTAATCTGCCTACACCTTTCCGTGCCATCTCAATGCCTCCTAATTTTCTTTGGGTCTTTTACTGCCTCCCTGAAAACTTAAAATGCTTACATTGATAACCTATGACCTAAATTGTAATAATGCGTCTCTAAAGTGCATGCATTCCTTAGAAGCATATGTCAGAGGTTGAAAAAGGTTAAACCATTGGATTGAAAGAGACTAGATGTGTGAGTGCAAAGTAAAGAATCTCTTGGCATTTGGGGTAAAAAAAGATTTGATCATTAGATTATATTGTTAAAAACAGATAAATGATATCAAATTTCAATACTAGAATGACACAATCAACAAGGACATAACATTATAGAAAATCATAGATCACCTTTGTCATATCAGCTGCCACAGAATCAGATTTGCCATAATTAACCATCTAACATGTGACTCACACACAAATTCTTTCACAAATGCAGACTGATGTTTCAGAGATTGTAATTTACCAATTACACACACACATCAACTTTTATAATTATTGTGCACTGTCAAGTTTGATTAAAATGGTATTTGTCCCCTAGATCATATGGAAATGTATTGCCTGGAGAAGAATACTTTTTAATAACAAATCCCTTTTCTGACTGCGTCCCAATGACGTACCCTAACATATCTGGAAATTTCCAAGATAGTAGAGATATTCTGTCCTTTCTATTATGCATTTCATATAGATAATATACATATATATCATACATTACCATTTCTGGTATCATTTCCTTTAATGTCTAGACTCTAATTTATGGCATGTTAAACTTTGTCTTAGAATGTACTTGATATGTTTATCAATTGAGTTTTTTTTAAATACTTATTAAAATTTTAAAATCAAAATTTACTTTTGATAATTATGATTTATTTTGTTTTTTAGTAGTTTAAAGGAATACAAAACAGTGTAGTTTTATGCTTTTGTATTTTATTTTCTATTATTGTAAATTTTTGCAGCTTTTGTATCTGTAAGCTATTTTCACTTGTGAAGAATAATTGTAAAAATGATGATTTGGATAATCCAGTCTTTCAAGAACTTTTATTACCAGGACAAATTTATTTATTAGCTGTAAAGGTATGTTTGAGAGAGAAAAAATTCTATGTGGTGGTTTTATTATTATTCACAAGATTTGCAAAATTGTGATAACATATTGATTCATTATTTATATAGAAAGTTTTTTGTTTTGTTTTGTTTTTTGTAATCGACCAAAAATGCTGTTTTACTTTCATTTGCATGAATATGATTCCACAAAATACTTTAATAAATTACTTTTGTACATGTGTTGTAATATCAAAAGTATAGTCATATAACAAGTATTTTTCTCCTATTAAAATTTAAGAAAAGATGCCATGCTTTTTCTGTTTTCCTTCATCTTTATTGTGTAAAACTGAAACAGTACCTAATTATAATAACTTAACTCAGTGGCACAACAACCCATGAGGACCAAGGCCTACTGTGCCTATCTCAGTTTATGTGACCTTAGGCTCTGAGGTGCATGTGCAGATGTTTCAGTCAAGTGGTCAGTCTGACATGAAATCCCCAGTGTTCAATTCCCAAGCAAGCTTGATACTCATTTATTGACCCACAGAAGTGATGGAAGGCTGAGTTGACCTTCCCTATCCTGGGATTTGAACCCCAGACCTGTATTGGGGAAGCATGATACACTACCACTCAGCCACTGGGCTTCAATTATAATAACTAAATAAGCATTATATTTCACATATAAGAGTATGTTTATATATATATATATATATATATATATTTCATTTCTTTGGGTATGATTCAAAAAATACACAAAAGAAAATGGAGTTAATGTTTTAAATCTATTAGTCAGATAATATAATAATGTTTTATGCATTTTAATTTTTTGAAATCCTATTAATGTATAATCATTTTATTTTGTCATTATAGTGAAATAAATTCATTAACTAAAGACCAGAGAAAATATGTTTTTCTTGTAGTTTTGATAACTTTGTATCTATAATACATGTTGTTGTTTTTTTGAAAAATTTGAAATTTAAGGATTTAATCTAATGATATATTTGTAGTAATGGCTTTGTAATTGGTGACATCAAAACAATTTCTGGTTAATAGTTAGGGTTTTAAACTGTGTGGCTGACAGTTTTGGATGAGAGGTGAATGTAGAATTTGAATCCATTAACAACAGTTTTGTAGAATTTTGAAAATTGCTTCATGTTAAACTCAGTTCAGACCCAGGTACCTTTTATGACTTGATGGATGTATTGATTATTTATCAGCATCGCTTTATGAAGCAACATGAGGATTATTGGCAATGGATCTTGGAAATTTTGAACCACATAAGTGATGAGGTTGATACCCGAGCCACTCTCCAAATTTTCATACCATGCCTATATGAAGATTTTGAGCATAGACAGATTTAATGTGCATCAGCCTTTTTACACAACAGATCTTTAATTACTCCAAAACTTCAACCAGCTACTGAACAAAAACAATGCCTGTGATAAGTTTGAGACATTGCTCACTTGACTACTGTGGTCACTTCATGAGATGATAGAAGTTATTGATGCAACACATATTTCTCATAGATATTTATTTCACATGCATTAATTCCAGTAGATTACCTTTCACTTTGCAAGATGTAAATATACAAGGGAAATATATGTTTATGTGGATTGTATAGTGAGATACCAACTCAGAGATGATGGTGCTTGTCACTATGATTCAAATTTTCAAAGTCCATCTTCTATAACCTGTTGTGTAATTCTAGCATATCACTTGCAATTACTCCCATTTTAATTTTTATAATCACAGAATTTTTAAATGAACTGTGTGATTGTAATCTCTCACAGTTTTTAAGCACAGACATGGCATTGATTTTTAATTATATTCATAGCTTTGGTTTTATCCATTATATTTAATACTGTTCTCTACAGTGGCTCTCTATTTCTAGCTTGAAAGTTTTAAGTATTTTAACTTTGTTTATTTTTATACATAGAGAGACTACATTATAATATGATCTTTTAACCAACTATTATAGACATTTAACCTTACCTTGGCTGGAACATAATGATCTTATTACTCTTGCACCATAAAATATTAATCAATCAATCTTAGATGTGACAGAAAAATGTTTGGGAATGTGTATCCAAGTAATTTCTTCTTCTTTCTAAGCACTACTGCAAGTTACTGGACTTGGCTGTCTCAGTCAGCTTACACTATCTTGATATATTTAATACTATATTCTTCCATCAGTTAACTTCCAAGTCCTTCAAACATTTTTCCACTTTATCTATCCATCTTGTTCTTCCCCTCTGGAGTTTGGATTTTTATTTTCTTAACAGGATTTTCATCGCTATATCGAAATGTTTCCCAGTCACCTTATTTGGAAAGCTTTAGTCAATTTGACTATGTTGAGTTCTCTGTATTTCGATTGAAGATCAACGTTGTATCGTATTCTCCAGATTCCATTATCTCTAACTGCACCAAAAATTCGTCTTAAGATTTTTCTCTCAAAAGTCATCAGTTTCTCTTCGTCTTCTTTGTTAATTGCCCAGCAATTGTTGCCATATAAAGCAATTGTTCTTACTGGAGTCTTGTATAACTGTATTTTTGTTTTGTTACTTATGTATTCAGATTTAAACTTGTTTCGCAATCCCCGTGATAACATCTATTCGCCATCTTGATTCTACTTTTTATTTCAATTTTTATGTCACTACTATTATTTACAATTGTGCTTAAGTATTTAAATTAAGTCACTTGTTCAAATTCATATTAATTAATTTTCAGAAAAATCCTAGTAATTTACAACACTTATAATCTTTACAGAAAAATGTCAGGATCACAGCTATCGCTTGATCAGAAGTTTCATAATGATCATTTCAGTTAGTCTATAAAAATTCTCACATTTGTTGTTAGAGCATAGTTACATATTGTTCTTTTAAACAACACATTAAAAAATCTTTGGGAATAAAAAGCTCATATGGTAAGAAATTACTTGGATTATTGAATTTTGGATTCCCAAATCTTTTCTAATAGTTTATGCATTACCTCTTAGCAAGTTTTACCTCCCTACTATGAGTTTAATGCTCAATTTTCAAAAGACATGTGAAAACAAAACTGATTGAAAATTGACTTGAAAGACAAAAGAACTTGTGGAATCAGAGAGGGACCTCTCTCATTCTATGGAACATAAATATGCCATATGTCAACAGTTAATTATGTGAGAGAAAGGTAGAATTTCTATGTGAGTTGCTTGTGATATTCTTTGTTTCAATTTCTTTATTATGCTTGAAAATTATTTTCTTGTTTGTTAAATTTAAAGGGGTTTAAAATGAATAAAATTACAAAATTTTGCTAATTTTTTTTCCTATTTTTTAAGCATTTTGTGTGAATAATAAATGTTTTGAATTTTTCTCTTTGATCATCACATTCCGAACTTCACATTTAGAATAATAGAATTACGATATAGCTAAGTTAAATAATTATGAAAAATTGATTAAATATAAAAAATAGCAAAATTTCTCCGTGTTTCAGAACTTTAAGTGAATGAAAAATGTTTTTTATTTGAATTTTTTCCCCTTCTTTTTTATTAAGCTGGGCAAAAGATAACTTTTCCAGTGGATAGCAATAAAAAAAGAAAAGAAATTGACCTGCCATAATGCACATTGAAATTGTAATCTGAAAACAGTAGTTCTTGAAATTATATAATGAATTCTAAAATAATATTCCACTGGATATCATATCAAATAAAATGATGGTTAACTTTATATTTATACATATATATTGTTTTTCCATGCTCGAAATCAAAATTGCTTATTATGTTGGTTTGTTTGAAATGGGGACTGCATCTGAAATTCTTATTATGTATGTTGTTAGATCTTATAAAATCAATTTATAAAATGATTCAAATGTATTTTTTGTTTATCAATCTACATTTTTGAGTTAAACTTTTTGTATGATTGAGTTTGTGAAATCTCGGATAATATTTTTTTATAAATTAATAATTTGTTATTTATATTCTATTTTTGTGTTATAATTTGTAATTTTTTTAGGAGGGAACTATGTCTTTTTTGGATTCTGTTAAGAATAGTCTTACCAAAAGAATAAAAAAAAATGACACATCATTGAAAAGTTTGTTACCTTTGATATATACATTTATAACTAACTTACCTTATATTCATTCATATATGTTTTTAAAACACTATATTTATACTATTAGGATGCTGTTATTATATATTACAAAAAGATTCCATATATAATGATTGTATTTTTATTATGGTTGTATAAGTAAGTTTGTTATGCAGTTGTTTAAGTACAGTTTAGTAAAAAAAATTATAATTATAGTGTACCAACAATAATTAAACAACTAGCAACATTATGTTTAAAGGGTTCTTCAAAACTTTATTTTATTATGGTATCAGTTAAGTAATTATATGAATGCAATCTTGAACATTTTGTATCTATTATATTAGATACGTTTTATTCTTATTGTGAATTTAATTTTGTGAACATATATTTTTAACTGTGCAATTTTTTACATATTTGAAATTCGATGTTTTTTAACTAATCAAACACAACTTTACTTTTAATGTTATGTAGAGAAATTGTTTTTCCCTATATTTGCACTGTATTTATTACTTTCTCATAATTTAATTTTTATGATATTTACTGCCCCTTATTTCTTTTATTACAGTTTTAATGTAAAGCAAGATATAAATTGTAATATATATATATTTGTATGCATTAAAAGAACATAAGTTATAAATTGCTATCATGTATTTGTTTGAGGGTATTTAATTGTATTTTTAAAAAGAATGTTTTGCACATTTTCTTCTATTTCTATATAAAAATGTCTATTTGTTTAAAATGATAGTGGTGGCTATCCTTTTTTGCATAAGTTTCCTTTTAAAGTTCTTTATTATCATTCATGTAAACTATGAATTTTATGGTTCCTGCCATTTTTTAGTGGTGCTCTTCAAAAAGCATATTTCACCTTAACTTTTGAAGGCAAGTGTATATATATTTCTTAAATTTCTAAATTAAGTTGATTTAATTTTTCTTTTCATTTGAAGAGATTTTTAATTTGGATTTCCTATTCATTCTTGTATGATGTTGTTTGAGATATGTATGCTTTTGGAAAAACTAGTTAGTGTTATATTTGTTTTAGAAATGGTTGAATTATCTACAAGCAGAGCTATTTCACTATCACCTATTGTAAAGCATATGATATCTACTGGGAATATGCCAGGAAAGAATCATGGTTTGATGTCATCTACTGGCTATACTGTTACTCTGAAGAGAACTAATGTATTTGAAGTTGCATCACAGTTTGATGGAATATATAGGTTCTCCATGAAATTTTATTCAAAAAATACAAGGAATTTTTTTCCTGAATCATGGGGTAAGGTGCAGTTATTTTGAAGCTGTGGAATGAATACAAAATTATATATCATAGGTTTGCTTAAGATATATCTTTTAGTGCGAACAATTTTGTTTTTATCTTTTTAATGTATTTTGTAATTCTGAATCATCAATAAACAGTTCTCACTAAGACGAATTTATCAAAATCATGCATCTTCAATATTTTTTTTGATATATCTCAAAAATAATTTGTGACATAGTATAAAATTCCTAAAAGGGAAATATCAACTCATCTTTATCACTTGATTATGCATCAGAATCATAAAGTGTGGTGCTTATAACTTATTGTGTAGTGTTAAAATATTGTCAATACAAAACCCGAAAAGTAACATCCAAGAATGTTTCTTGCTTTTACTTTTTTAAATGTAAAAGCTTTATTAGTTTTGTATTTACTCTGGATTCAATGTAGCATTATTAGAATAGTATATTCTTAGGTTTTTATCTCTTGTGAGTTCCTATGTTTAACAAACTGTTTGTATTTGTTTGCATTTGATTACTGTATAATCCAAATATTAACTTTTCCCTTACTTTAAAAATAGTTTTATTTCTGTATTTATGTGGAAAGTATACTTTTTTCTCATACTTTGTCTCTTATTTTATAGAAATAAATTTTATACAATAAATATGTCAGAGATATGACTTTCTTTTAAATTAAAAAAAATTCAATAGCTTTTTTTTTCAAGATTTTCTAATAAGTTTCTTAAAGTAAATTGACTTTTAATCTTGATTGAAAGCTCTTTCCTAAATGTAAAGGTTTTTTCAGTTTTTGATAGAAAAGTTTTTTAGGTTTTATGATATGTTTTATCATTATATAGCTTTACGATGATTGAATTTTATTATTTTTAGGTTTTCTTTGTCCTGTACAAACTCCTGAGGGGGAAAACATTGGACTATACAATCACTTAGCCTCTCAATGTCAGGTCTGTTATACAATACACTTATTTATAAATACCTGTTTGTATATTGTAAGTATTACTGATATTAATCTACTTCTATGACTTATTCATTATATAATTAATTTGTAAGGACTGTTAATGCTTTTATTAGAAGTCCTTTTTATCAATTTTTTTGGAAAAGTAGATCATGTAAATAATACAAATAGAATATTTTGTAAACATTTGCATTTTCTTGGAAACATATGCATGTAAAATAAATTCAAATTTTTGCTGAATAATTGGTTTATGAATTTCAGCCTAAAATTTATTTTAAATGTTTAATAAGATTTTTTCACTTTTCGTTTTGACAAAATTTAGGGCCGTGTATAAATATGTAATTTACTTTACTTTTGTCACAAAATCATTTTTAAAGTTTCATATAAATTATTTTTCTTTACAAATGTAATCCAGAAATTGTAACTAGAGAAAGGAGTATATGAGCCTAGCTATCTAGGAAACTAATGCTTATAACAAATACAAATTTATTAATTAACACTAATATCACATTTCACAAAAATTTTGAGAGTTGTTGGGAATATCCAGAACTCTGCAGAATGATGCATTTCTTTAATTTTAATTTTTATTTACTTTTATCTGATTTTGAATTATTTAATTGGATATCAAAAATATTGCAAATCTTTCGAAATATTCAAGAAAAGAAGAAATAGAAAAAAAACCTCTGTACTTTTAATTTTTATTTAAAGAATTCAGAAATATGATAATCTTTAAACATTCTAGAATATTTTTACATATTGTAGCTCTACATTATTTAATTTTCTGTTCAATTTGTTAATGTGCTATTCAGAAAATCTGACTTTTGTTTGGAATTATTGCTTGAAACTTATGTAACATACCACAAAGTTACAATTTTAAACTTATATATTATGTAAATTCTGTCAGAAAAATGATGGGTTTGACTGTCAATGAAGAAAAGATACAATTTATGGCAGTCTCAGACAGGAACTTGAATCAGGGATTGCTGACAATAAATGATTATGCTTTTGAGGAGGTCTGTCAATTCAACTACTTAGGAAAAATTGGATATAACAATGATATAATTATCGAAATTAAAGATAGAATCAACATAGCTATTACTATGGTTTGAGAAATCAATTTAAATCCTAATTTATAAGCAGGGAAGCAAAAGTACAACTATATAAAACACTTATGCGACCCTTATTTTTATATGGCAGTGAGGGCTGGATGAGGAAAAATTGAGATTTGAGCGAAAAACATTGAGAAGAATTTTTGGAGCAGTAGAGGAAAATGGGGTCTAGATAATACTTTATAGTTTTAAATTACAAAGGAAGTACATAAAATCAAATTTAATTAAAGTAATTAAGGCTTTTCACAACTAAGATGGCTTGACCCATATATTCAGGTATGATAACAACAACCCAATTAAGCAATTAACGTTTTTGAAATCAGAAGGCAAGTGAAGAAGAAACAGACCCCATAGAAGATGGCCAGACAATATAGAAAAATGCTTGCAAAACATCAGCATAAATAGATCAAAATGGTTTGAACTAACTGTGACAGCATTGACTAGAAATTGGCTGTCGCGCTTAAGAAGAATTATGCAATTTTTCATAGCTTTATAATTGTTAGAAAAAGTAAAATAAAGTTACACAATGTTGTTTAATTCAGTTATTCTTAAATCATTTTTCCTTAAAATATTCTAACTTATTTGTAGTAGTATGTCCATACTTTTATAAGATTTTACTGTGGAATTTATATTTTGTTTTTAAAAATAAGACATTTTAAAGATCTTACTACATCTAAATAATTATGTTTTAAATGCAATATCAAATGAGGCACAATTTTTGAAAATCTGATTGACTTGCTCCATGCAAATATCTCTCAATAATCCATGTAAATATTTAAATAAATATTTCCCAATATTTATTTAAAACAAGAATATATATATATATATATATATATTTAGTTTAAAAATTGCTTGTTTTGTTTTTGTGATATAGATTTTTATTCTATGTGATTAATAATTATTAAATTATATAATTTCATTAATTTTTTGATAAAATTTACTCTATTTTTACTGAAATACTATTTACAATTCTCCAACTTAAAAGTACTTTGTGACTTGGAGAATGAATATAAACTTTAAAAATACAAATATTTTTTCTCAAAGAAAAATTTATTTTATATTCAGTATTTTATTTTATTTATTTATTTTTACAAATTAAATTCTTTCTTTTTTTCAGATTGTAAATTTACAAGTTAATTCATTACAAGCTGATGTACTATATCAATTTGGAGTTATCCCATTTTATGATCCTTTAACATATTCCAGTGTCAAAAAGTGTCCTGTTTATATTGATGGCCGGATTATAGGTTGGCTTACCCAGAAATCTATTCAAAGCTTTTTGTTAAAGCTAAAATTACTGCGTTTAAAAGACCATTCTGTTGTAAGTAGTTGACTTTAATCTTTATATAAGGTAAAAGCATTATGTAAGAAAAAAATTTTCTTCATATTTAAACCCTCTGATTGCTCAGTTTTTTTAACAAAGTAACTTCAAAACTTCATTTATGTGTTTCACATCTACATATATTTGGGGGTTAAAAAATGTAGCATATTTTTCGGCAAAGATTTTTTTTAATATTGATTTAGATCATATGTACAAATGTTAGGAAATAGAAATTGTAAGCTTAATTAAATGAAGACTAAACTCTGAGATTTAATTACAGCTGTATATTCATTTGATTTATGAAAAAAGGAATAAAAATATATGTACTGATTTAAATTTGTAATATTGGGGCTAATTACTTAAGAAATTACTCTTAGGATGATAAATTTCATAACAGGATTCAAGATTAAATCCTTCTTCATAATATTTGTACCAATTTGAATTTTTTTTCTGCAAAATGTTTTTAGCTTAAATTATTATTATTATTTTTGAGTTTGAGTTGACTGCGAGGCATGTTTTTAGTGTATTAGAAAATATTTGTCTCAAAATGACAAGCACACTATCTCAAAAATTGTGGGGAAGGAACTAGGTCTTCTAATAATACCAGTTGCTTATTCATTTGAAAACTTTTTTTTCTCATTTGTTTGCGTGCAAAGCTCAAAAGGTGGTATTTTTACGTTTTTTTCAGTACATAGGGGTACCGCTATACTTGAAGAATTAGTGAGTCTTCATATTCATTCCTATCTGAAGAAGAATCATCCTATAAATTACTACCATTATCACTTTTACTGTCTTCAAAATGACTAAAATCACTTTCATAATCTGATATTTTATCAGCAACATATGATTTCTCATTTGCTGAGTGTTTCCTGCACACAAGCCATATTTCATAATAATATAAAAAGAATAAGAGTGAGTTTCATTTTGCAATCTGTGCAAATATAAGAAATTTAACGGAAACTAACACTATTTGTTGACCAGAACTGGACATAAAGTCTTAAAATACTGCACAAAATGCATCATTATGTCTAAAAATTGAAGTAGAGAGATCCACTTTTAAATACAAATAACGGCACCTGCCCATGGATATTGCAAGAATAGCTAATTTTCTACATTTATATTATTCCTCTGACTGCTTATCTCATGAAAATCGTGAGATAAGCAGTCAGAGGATTAAACTATTATTTCATTTCTCCTGCTAAATTTTTCAAGTATCTTTTTAGATACCAAAACATACAGAAATTGTGCATATATGTGAAGAAAAATTCTTTTTATTTCCTGGTCTCTATATATTTTCAACACCATGTCGAATGCTTAGACTTGTTGAAAATTGTGACAATCAAGTTGAATTAATAGGATGCTTTGAACAAACAACATTACAGATTTCTCTTTTTAATAAAAATGTAAGTTATTTTTTATTTTTTGTGTAATGAAATAAATTAATCTAAAGGATAATGTAATAGCTTATTTCTTTTATAATGCTTAATAAATTATAATTTATTTTTGTATTTCCATCTAAATTACTAAAACTATTTGTGCAGGACTCTGAAATAACTGGCTATTCTGAAATAAATGAATACAGTTTCTTAGGTATGGCTGCTTCGATAATACCTTTTTGCAATTATAATCCTGCAACAAGAAATATTTTTACAACTGGTGTAAGTACTGTGAAAAACACACTCCATTATTTTTTCATTACTTCAATATTTTTATATTGTTTAAAATATTATCAATTGCATATAGAAATAATTATACAGGGTGGCCATAATTAAACTGCAAGTGTTCAAGGGGTTCTGGAGAGAAAACCACTGGGAATATCCCTGTGAAATTTAGTATCTACACATTTCAGAACATGCACACAACAAATACACAAAGAAACAAAATCGCCATTTTCACCCAGTAGATGGAACTGTACTGTATTTCAATGCTCACTGGTGGCATATACAACTTCCAAAACCGATACAGAGCATAATGACATTCTAAGAAGCATATAAACAATATAAAACATCTTTTACATTTTATCAAAATTCCATACAATTTGCTTCAATGATTAAATTTTTACTGTATCATGAAATCAAAAATTAATGTAAATTGAGATCACAAATTAAACTATCCATAAAAACGCTTTGGAAAACAATTAAATCATTATTTATTCTATGAAATTATCACATGATGTGCTCAATATGCAAACCACCAGATGCAATCACATGCTTGAATCATTTTAATTTTATACGGATAACGCCAAAGAATGTGGCGCAACACTTTACATTCAGTTGACCAGGGAAGAGATAATGTCCGTGCCACACTTCTTGCCCTCACATGTCGCAGCATACTGGCTCCTGAGCTGCTACTCATAGTAGCAATAGCGTCATCAATTTGTTGCACTCTTTCCGGATTTATGGGACGCGCGGCGCTGTCATGTGCCTGGAATAACGCCCTATTCTCCTGCTTCAAATTTTGAAATCATATTTTTCAATCCATTGACACAATCATTGAACCTCTTCTTAATCCTTTCATACGCCGGTATTCTTTCGGAGTAGATGAATAATTGCACCATTCTGATAGAATATCTTCACTAACAATGCACGTTCCTTCTTATTCAGAGTCATGATTGACCATTGCCCAATGTGGTCTTATTTTTATACTGTTCAATGGGCTTGAAATTTGTATAAATGGCATCAATAAGCATTGGAACATGGAACAGCATCATCTATCAGGTGAAAAGGGCAACTTTCCCCCCCGTGTATATTTGACTTGTGCATGTTCTGAAACGTGTAGATGCCAAATTTCACTGGAATATTCCCAGTGGTTTTCTCCTCAGCAGCCCTTGAACACTTGCAGTTTAATTATGGCCACCCTGTATTTTAACTTAAAATTATATTATATTTGCTAATTCATCCATTCATGGATTTAAAATATGTAATTTAGCAAGTCATTTTTGATTTGATTAAAATTAAAAACAAATAAGGATTAATTTTTATTTTAAGAATGTATTGCAAAAGTGCTATTATTATTTATAATTAAAGCTGTTATGGTCACCCATCTGGTATAGTGCTTAGTGACACTGACTGCTGTGTCCTTAAATCTGGGTTCAAAATACGGAAAAGACATGGATGTTTGTAAATGTAGAGTGCTTTTGCGGCATGGGAGTACTCTAAATAGCTGTTGAGCAGCAAGTCCTCTCATGAGGTTGGTGGAAGGGAAAGAGTGGTGGAAGCCCCTGACCACCTCCAGGATGTTCTCCCTCTCAATTGGGGTTGGAATCTAGCCAAATCGCATTGTCACCTGTATGAGGCTCAAAGCTACAGCTAAGGACACACGTACATCTACCCTCTTGCCCTGCTAAGCTTCATGGGCCTAAATCTGATGTTACTGTCTGTCAAGTGGGACAAGTAACAACAACAACAGTAACAAAATTATTTCTATCATTTGAACAAAATTTTTTAACAGTTGTGTGTAATATATATTTGTAGAAATTAAGTAAATTTCTCTTAAATTTTGACCATTTTTTGAAGTTTGTCTCAATTGTTCTAAATGCTCAGTTGGATTTAGGTTTTCATATTTAATAATGTATGAAATATTGCCATATTAATATAATTCAAATGTGTAAGCTTCATTCAAAGTTTCATTTTAATTTTAATTTCTTATTTTATTAAAGTATAAACTTTCGTTTAATATAGTAAAAATAAATAGAACTGAAGTTATTCAGAGGTTAAAATTTCCAGTTTTTGAAATTAGGTGTATGTTTGCTTTGGTAACTAAAGTAAGTTTAACTTGTTTACAAGTCATTATAATTTATTTATGTTATTTTATATCAAATGCAATGTTCAGAAAACTTTATTTGTAAAAGGGAATTTCATCTGATAATTAAAGAGCTTGTTTATGATATATTTTTTTAACTTTGAAAATTTCATCAAAGACTAATGAAGAAGAAACTAAATTTCTTTCCTTTGAATTAGAACAAATTCCTGTCACAAAATCGTTTTATTTATCCTAATTTATCATGTAGACCAATTTATCAATAAAATGTTATTGTTTAAAATAAGATTTATTAAATCAATGCATTGACATTATGGTTTAAAATCCTTGAAAAATTTTGTTGTAGTTCTTATGTATGATTTTTAAAATAATTTAAGAACATTTAAAAGAAATTCAATGTGTGTGTGTGCATGTTACATGTATTCTCCCTTTATTATTTATTTATATATTACTATTATTAATTTGTGGAATGAATCTTAGTATTTAATATGAATTTTTTAGAAAAGTAAGCAAGCTGTTGGCTTTGGATTTGCAAATTCAGCATATAGAGCTGATTTAAAGAGTATGTTTTTAACATATCCTCAAACCCCACTTGTACTTACATCAGCATATGCAGATTACAATTGGGATGAAAATCCTACTGGAACAAATATTTGCATAGCTATCATGAGCTATTCTGTAAGTGATCAAACTTCTCGATCTGTACATATTTCACTACATTATTTTTGTTCTTATATTATTTTTAGAATTTTTTTATTATAAGTATTTTTATATAAAGTATTTTTTATGTGTAACTTACAAAGGAACACTTTTTCTTGCAAATCAATAAAATGGCATTTTTAATTTTTATTCTTTGTATACATTTTGAACTTTGAGTGTTTTTTCCTTGTTATAATCAATAATTGTCATGTGCCAAAAATGCATAATTTCAAAACTGTTATTTTTAAAAAAAAAACCAATTAGATTTGTAATAAAACTATTTATGGCTAATATTCAAATCCCCCCCCTCACCCAATTTTGGTCAAGGGAAGTTCTGTGTAGTTACAGGACATGTAAAGATTGATTTATTCAAAATAGTGTGCTCTGTTAAGAAAGTGAAATGTGTCATGGGATTTATTGAAAAAAATCTGATATTCAAACACAATGGAATTATTAAAGGAAGTATGAGAAAATGCCACTGTTGTGTGTGTCCAATCATTCATGAGTAGTATTGTGTAATAGTGAAGGATATGTGCTGAATTGGACTATAATCTCTGACAAATCAACATTTCATATTTGCAATACAGTAAATCGATTTAATATTTTAATTTGGGCTTAGAAAATCAAATATCAACGAAAGTAGGGTGGAGTAGTGAAAAAGGAGATTTGTGACAAAGACTGCTTCCCAATTGGTCATTGGCCTCTTCCCCCCCCCCTTGAAAATGGAGTTATGGCAGGTACCTATTTAATGCTCATGATTTTATGCATTCACAGAGCTAAAAAGAATAGCCATATTTCATTTTTCAATTGAACTGTACTTCCTCCTTAGATATTTGCAATTTGCTGAATCATTTCTTCTCATGAGATGCAGATTATCTATACCATGGTTACTAGACTTTTCTCCTTCAGGGAAAATGTGGTATTTTAACAAAAATTCCTGATCTTGTGGAATTGAAGCAAATGATTTAAGCCAACAGTTGCTCTCAGTATGCAAAATTGTTCCTAGTTGGAATAAAATTAACATCTTGACATTATTCATGCTACTGAGAAATCTCCCATGGAACTTTTCTAAAATGATAAACAAAAACCTTTTTGAGTTGCTCTGCCTATAGCTGCAAATAGTTTTATTGAGGACCTACTCTTTTTTTTTAAATAAAAGTTTAAGTTATTTGAATCTTTTTAAAGATATTTGGTACATTGAGTATCAAAATGTATATAATTCCAAAGTAATCCATGTAATTGTTAGATTAATGGTTTGATTTCAATTGAAAATAAAATATTTTGATAGAATAGAAAGGAAATTAAATACTCTGTATCAAATATGTATCTCTGTGTCTTATTGTTTGTGTTATTCTTTTACTGTAATAAATTAACAAAAAAAGAATGTAATTTATATTAATATTAAAATACAAGTGCTATATAATTTGTAAACCTTTATTAATAATTTTTCACTGTTATAATTTTAACTTGAATTAAACATGAATATAAGGTATAAATTTTGGCATAACAATTTATTTTTCATGTGAAAAATTAAAATTACCTTTTGTGTATTTCCTTAAATTGTTTCCATTTCTATAATATCAAAAAATTAGCAAATTATTAAAAATAGTTTAATATTGTGCAATTGAGAAAAAAATAATTAGTCACTGTATTAATTATATTTTTAGAGCATAAATAATTTTTTAAAAAAATATTTTGAAGTATTTTTTTAAATTTAAATATGTTTGGTGGTAAATTTTTTTCAGAACCTGTGAAGGGGAGAAATATAGAAAAGTATCTTAAATATATGTTATTTTTGCTCAACATTTTGCATTTCTAATATTTTATTAAAATTTTAATTGTATTCAGACACTAGGAACGTTCAGGATTTCAATTACCCTTAAACGTCCACCAATGTCGTTTCAATACTGTGATATAAAATAATTGTAGTAACTAAATAATTGCAGGACTTCTGCTAAGTAGGGTTTAGTTTTAAGACTTTTTGATATTTCATGGAATTATCATATATTAATTATGACCCTTTATATCATGAAAAACTGACGTTGACATTATGCATCGCAAAGCTTGCAAAAACACTGTTTTGTTGCAAAACAATTAGAGTCGCAAATCTGCCAGAAGCATTACTATTATGCAATATCCATTCTGTGTCAGTCCTACTCAAGATTCTACTCCACTCAAGATTTATTGGAATATTATCAATTTCATCTACACTTTCTACAGATTCTTTGCAGTTACTTTCACTCAATCTTATGTCTTCACAGACTTTAAATTGGAACAAGACAGCTCACCACCATCGGATTTATGCTCAAAAAGCTCTTGCAACAAATTAGCAATTTCATCATTGCTTAGACCTTTTCTATGAGTCAGCGTTTCAGGGTGTCTACTCTGTACCAGGTTCAAAAATCAAATGAATTTCTTTTTATAAGCAGATAAGCAAATGCTATGTAACGAAGCACTTAGACACAATGATTTTAGTATAGCTGACTCATGTCTGCTGTAAACCTAGTAATGTTACATTCAAATAAATGCACGATATTACTTAAGGAAGTTTGTTTTACTAATGGTATCTACTTAGTAAACTATCTTTTGCTGAACGACAACTATTTATAATGATAAATTGCTTTGGTGTCGAAACGACACCAGCGGACGTTCTAGGTATATTTAGTTGTAAAATCTCTCCTTATTAACCTAGAATCACAAAACTTTCTGTGTAATCAGCATGAAAAATGATAAAAAGTTGGGGAAAATTTTCAAATGCCCTGCAAAAATGAAGAAAGATGAACAAACTGTGTCCAATCGACACCGATGGACATTCTAGTGTTAATACAATTATCTCTAAAAATATCTCACTTTATATATTATGAGTCTTGAAAGGTCTCATTTTTCAAGATAGAAATTAACAAATGCATATCATTAAGATACATACTATAAAATGTATAAATTAAAGTTTTCCCTTCTGTAGTGTTTCATACCATTTATTTAATTTGCTTACATTTATTATAAAAGATTTATGTTGTAAAATTATTATTGTTTTCATATTTTTATACTAAAAATTTTATCAACTACATGAGATACTAATCAAGTACCCACTTAGGTAGACTTATACTTTGTACTTAGAAGTCTTAGGAATAAATTAAAATATTTTTTTGTCAAATGTGTCCTGGCATATTTCATTTATATTTTGAAATTGACTATTGATGTTTAATTTGTAAAAGGAAAAACTATATCATTTGTAGGAAATTAATTTGCTTCAACGTTGTATTAACTGTAAAAAATTGAAATCTTAGTATGTGAAGCAGTTATAAGTTAAGTTGTTTGTGATTAGAGTATTAAAGATGAAAGTAGTTTTTGGAACGAGTCATTATTGTGTGCTAAAGTTAATTGAGTGGGTTGTCATCATCAAATATTCTATGATACAAATTGCAGAAGAGATAAGCTATATGCTTATTGATTTGTAGGATTTTTAGGTTTTTTGTAAGATTATTTTTGATCCTCTAGAGTAAATTAGTGATAATCCGTAGTGATTATTTTGTAAAATTTGTTCAGATAGTGGGACGTCATCTCAGTATCATCATCTCTCAACCATAGTTCAAAATTATGAGGTTTGTTGCAATAGTCCTTGTGTTGTTTTTAATAGTGGTTTTAATAATCAACTACACAGTTTTAAAATTTCAATTTTCTTTGTATATGTTGTTTTATTGTGTCTAACATTGATGAGACTGCATTTACCTAGTTGTCATGAACTTTTTGCTGGTATATCGTAAGTTCAAGCCCTAATGCCCCACCATCATGTAGGGGGGCTGATGTATGTTAAATCTGTCTTAGATCATGTTGTATACAGCTTGTAGCCAGTGCTGGTGTATCCATTGAGTGCTTTGGGGCGGGTACCCAGAAGAGCCCGTATAAGCTGTACTTAACTAGATTTTCTGGTTATAAATTTCGATCCGGTGTCAAGGGGCCTGTAGATCTTCTGCGCCCAGAGCTCAAAATGAGCTTAAATCAGCACTGCTTGTAACATTACAGCAATGGTATAAATATTGAGTCCTCATGGCTCAAGTCCTGATGTTGGTGTGGTGTGGGAATTAGGCGAGTATGGGGCCAGATCGGGGGTCATCCTTGTCATTTGATTATGTGGTTCAGAATTATGAAGTCCATTGTCAATAACCCTCATTGTTGTTTTGTAGTGCAACATTAATAAACTCTATTTTTAACCCAATACTGAGGAAACATATTACAGTCCTGATGATTACCTTTTATAAAAATATTTTGTTTGAAATTGATACATGGAATTAATTACTAATGAGTGGGATGTAGATGTGTATTTTAATTCAGTATTTGTCTATAATATATTTTACATGGTTTTAGATTGTGCATTTGGAATCCAAGATGACTGTTAAGTATTTGATTTCAGAGTCTAGTTAATTCTGTTATTAAAATATTTAAGCTAGCACAAGGGAGGGGGAACATATCTTTTTCTGAATATGAGGATTTGATTTTGATAATATCGACAGAAATTCACCAAAGGAGCAGTTTTTCTCGTTTATTTAAATAATTTTGTAGATTTTTTTATTTTAATGGAAATATGGACTTTTGTTGTGACTGCAATACCAGACAAATCATAAATATGAATGCTGTATGGATTGGAGCTTATAATGTTACTGTGGAAAATACCTACAAGGGTTTCACCTGTATAAAAATATTCGTTATCTTGTTTAAATGAAGATTCAGACTCGAACCAGATTAGAGGAGCTGAAGTGCATTAAATCGCCTCACATTGCCTTGATGTAGAGAGTATGATGCGAGTTCAGGTATCATATTTGTCACTTGCCTGTGGTTCAAAGTTACAATGTCCATTGCCAGTAGTTCTCATTTTGCTTTAGAGTACTGACATCAATAAGCAATCAATCAACTCTGAATGATCAGTTTTTAGACAAAAGCCTTATGTATAAGGTTAGGTGGCATGTTTTGAGTTGACCAACTTGAAAATAAATCTGATATGTTATGGGTTTTTGAAGTCTTTTTGAATGTCAAGGAAACTTTTAATATTATTGTCCCTGAAATTTATGGCTTAGTTGTTGCTATTAGTATTAAAAGTATTATAGATAGTTACAATAAGAATGTGTAGGGATTAAAGGCAATGTTATCAAGAATAATGTCAATAACTATATGGGATTATGGTTATTTTTTAAAGCATTAATGCTTTCAATATTAGAAGAAAAAATATTTTCTAGAATGATGAAACTGTTAATAGAACTGAGATGAGTCTGTTATAGGGGAATGGAAGAGTACTTTTTTACAATTATTATTAATCCAATGGTCATGGATAATATTGCCCGACTTATATGCAGCAATGTCTTAAGACTTCTTGAAACCCTGGACTCCTACACAAATGTAGGCCCTGGGCCCTTACACAAATGTTTGACCCTTAAAAGTAGATAATACATAGCATATGTTGTCAATACTAGCACAAAAAACCTGAGACAAATAAATGTGCATGACTTACAATCACACAAACTGGCTTAATTGGCTGCCGCCTTTTGACTTAATAAGTAATGATAGTGTATGGTCAAGGACATCTTAATCCACGGGCCGCCAGGGCCTCGCTGTCGGTGGGGGCCTTGTTTTATTGTCCACTCTGTCTTAAGATCCTGATCTGGTTAATTTTTATGGTCAAATATTATTCCTGTACATATTCTTCAAAAAACAAGGAATTTCAAACTACATATCAACTGGTAAAAGTGATAAGGTTGTATTATTATACGATAACCTTTGTCCATGTCTAGGCCCAGGCCTAATACTATGAACAATCATTCAACTCATTTAGTTGAAATGTGGCCATTGGTTTGTGCCTAGGTTTTTGAGATTTGAAAGTCGTACTCATTTATTTTTTTCAAATTTCCATTTGAACCAGTATTTGACAATGCATACTGTCTACTTTTAAAAACCTTCAGGTAGGGCCTACTTTTGCATAGGGGCTTAGGGCCTCAACTAAAATTTCTCTGTGCCCAGGGCCTCCAAGAGTCTTAAGACGTCTCTATGTGTGGTGGTAGGCCTAAGTTTATACATCAACGATGGTCATCACATGTTGACATATTGTCCGAAATTTCCGGTTTTTTGGAAAATACAACTGGAAACACTATTTGACCATTGAAATTATTCAAAACATGATCACATTAAGGCTGAGCATATTAAGAACAAGATAGAGCCCCATTTTGGTTCGAGGCCCTAGGCCTGGGCTCAATTGGACCTTGCCTTAAGATGCCCCTGCCTATATGTATTTCAAAAGGGATGCTTCAAATTGAAATTTCCGCAGAGTAAGGTTGTATCGAAAATTGTGTTAACTTCATCTATTTTAGTATTATTTGAGAGAGGGTAACAAATGGAAAAAAAAAATGTAAAAAGTTGATTATTTTTTATTTTGACATAATTGGTAAGATTTTCATTAGTGGTTTTAGTAAAAAAGATGGTTGGGGGTTTGCAATTTTTAATTATTATTGCAGCACCTCTGCCGAAGTAAGTATGATAATATGCTAAACTTTCTCTTTATGTAATTGAAATATACAAAAGTTATCGACTATAATTAAAGTAGGTTGCCTGGATCCCATGTCTAGGTTATTGCCATATATAAATATCTCAATTTGTTTATTTAACATATGATACTATTGGCTTCCCAATAGGCAGTTACAAAGTAAGGGACTATTAATTATGGGGACACTAAATATTAAACCAGATATTTTTAACTAAGAGATTAAATTAGAAGACTCAGTGCACACATTTTTTGCAAAATGTACATTGAACAACCAGCAAAGATTTGCATAAAAAATTTTGTCATAGCAAAAGTTATTTTAATTTTGTTCAAGTTAAATATCTAGAAAAGCTGAAATGTCAGCTGTTATTGATTTTGAAAGGGGATCAGATGCTGGGTTCTGTTGTGTTGTTTGTGATAGGAGCAGCTACAAGTATCTGAAGATAATTTTAGGCCTCAAATTCTTTTTTTTTTTTCCTTTCTTTTTCTACCTATATACTCAGATTTGGTGGAGGGTTGAACTTGAAATGTTCTAAGTTTTCTGCGTTGACTCATGTTTTCTGGATTGTTTTTAGGATCTTTGAGACCACTTGAACCAGCTAACAGTAAGAAGGCTACTACAATTAGAGCATTTTAGTGTAATTTCAGATGGTTTGAGTTTTAAATTCAGGTATTGAATTATATTGTGTTGTTTGTAGTAGGAGCAATTACAAATAACCGAAGATTGTTTTGATCCTCAAGTTCTCTTTTTTTTTTTACTTGTGTACTACCATTAGGTGGATGGATGAACTTCAAATTTCTGCTTTTATTTAATTTTGCTCCATTTTAAACATGGTATTATAAATAGAGAATTCTGATTTGTGGTGGTAGTAACTTTGACATTTGTGGCATTGAAATTTTATCAGAATAATCAATTGATCTGAAATTAGATAAGTGTAATTTTTGATGTTGTCCTGCTAAATTTTAACTATTATATTTTTGCTCATAGAAAAATTATATTTGTTATGCATTATTAAATTATTTTAAACCAGGAATTCATTTAAAGGAAAATAATTTGATAATTTATAACCTCTTATTCACAAATTTTTTTTATATTGTGTAAACATATTTAGCTTAAGTGAGTTAAATATATTTTTGTATAAAGATAACAGTTGTTTTAATTACTATATTTTTAAATTAGGGTTTTGATATGGAAGATGCCATTGTATTGAACAAGGCTTCTATTGATAGAGGTTTGATGCGAGATGTAATGTACCAAACAGTGACTTATAGTTTTAAAGACTTAGCCTCAGATTTGAGTTGTAATGATAGTGAATTAATTTTTAAGTCAGATCCTTCTGATCCATCTATATCTGATTATCTTGATTCGCAAGGAATGCCTCATATTGGCCGCATTGTAACAGAAGGCTCTCCTGTTTTGAGGTATGTTTAGTAGTTAAATTTTAAAATGCTATTTAATGTGTGGTGATATATAGTTACTTAGTAATAACTTGAATGTATTTGTTTGTGTGCATTATTACTATTAACTGTTTTTGTGATGTGATTTGTGTAACATACTTTTGTATTTTTTTTTTAAATTAAAATATTTAATATGTATATATTTGTAAAATATTTCAAATTTTTTATTATGTGGCAAAGTTGTTTCCAGTCATATATTATTATGTCGTTGTTGTCCTGTTTTTTCATTTATCAAATGTAAATTCTATGAATAGTATACACAGAAGATGCAGAAATTCTTGCTTGTACTTATGAGGCATAGTGAATAGGTGCAGCATATAATCTAGAAACTGCAAAGCTTTTGCATGTTGAGCACTGCCCATGAGAGCATATGTAGCTTATAGAATGCTATGGACATGAGCAACATTTTTCCCCACTATAAAAGCATGAATAAATTGTTCAAGAGAAAGTAAGTCGAGGAAGGAGTCTCTGAAACAGAAAAGATAAAGTCTTGTGTAATGAGGATCAGATTGCTCAAGCTTTTGTGAACCACTTCTCTATGAAACAGAAAAAGTCAAGTAAAACTGAGGGAGAGAATATCTAAACAAATCAAAGGGGTCTCTGTCATTAAATTAATAACCACAGAAAATAACATATGCACTGAAGACCTCACCAAATTTGAATTGAAGTTATAAATTACATAGTTGAAATCTAGAAAATCCCCTGGTGGCCATTTTTGCAGAATTCTTCCTAAAAATGAGTGAAAAAGCAAGAAAAACATTTCTAAGGCTATTCAGTAAGATTTGGAATGGAGTTGACGTGGTATCCTCTCAATGGAAAAATGTTACAATTACTTTACTTGAAAATACTAACCAGTGTCTGATTTCATCAGCTACAGACCTACAATCTCTTATCAGTAGTCAGGAAAAGTTGTTGGAGATCGGTAGATTTGGATGGTTCCTGGAAACCAAGAGGCTGTTACACCATGCTCAGATTGGCTTTCAAATATACTGCGCCACAGAAGAACAGGTAGCCTTCTTCTTTCAAAGCATTAAAAACACTATTGACAAGGGCAATATTGTTTGTGCTGTTTTTGTAGATTTTAAGGGAGCAAATGATACCATTTGAAAGTCAAAAATGCAACACAAACTGGCTGAAAAACATGTAAATGGCAAAATACTGCTCTGGTTTAAGAATTCTCTTGGTCAGCACTATATCAATATGTGCTATAGAAAAGCAACATCTAGGTTAAAACAGTTACATACGTTGATGATCGTATATGAAAACATAAGTGTCCTAATGTATGCAAACAACCTTATCTTGTACACCTCTATAGCCCTGAGAAAAAAGCAACAGAAACTATTAAAAATAACCTGAACAGTGTTATGACTTAACTTTACTCCTGGTGTGATAATAATATGTTTGTATAATGTTGAAAAAACAGTATACCAAATTTTCTTATTGTGTTCCTCTGAGAACTTTATGAGCATATTTATGAGTTTACCCTGAGCATATTTATACAGATGGCTCAGAATTAAATATCAATGGTTATGCAGGAGCTGGTATTTATTCAGAATATTTTCCCATTACCTTTCTTTGAGATCTATTTAATGGAAAGATTTAGCAATAAGTCACTCACTTTGCAACATCTGAATACTCAGTGTCGCTCTTTGAACAGGCTGTGGTTTTCTCTGTCTCTCAAACTGCTATTAGCTGTTGTGAACTTGCCGGTCAAGCTCCTGTTTCTGCATCTGTGAAATAATACAAATCCCTACTTTGGGATCTCCACAATCAGAGCAAAAGAGTACCTTGTAGTCCCATTGTGGTATAGCTGGAAATGAGATTGCAGATAAATTGACAAAAAAAGGTGTGTGATCTGTCAGACAAATTTTAGGAATTATGTTATAGTTCTACAAAGATTAATTTGGCCATAAGGAATTTATACGCATCTGAAAAGGAAAGAAGGGAGAAACCTTGGTTGGATACCATTTTGAATCTCCTTATTATAAAAGTATTGTACAATCACTACCTTCTGAATGATAACCATGTACAAGGGCCTTTCTTCTCACTTGGATCGACTTGGTATCATCAACAGCCCTACTTGCCCCCTCTGTTGCTTTGATGACTGAGGATCATCTTCTTTACCCAACTCTGAGAATTAACTTTATTTTCTCCCATTATTCTGCAACAATTTAACTCTTATTGTTGCCACTCCTAATAAGTTCAACATTTCCTGTTTTATATTATTTGATAATTGTTTCGCGTTTGTTTATTCATTTCTGAATCTGGCAACAGAATTTTAGAAAAATATGTTTATGGAATATTCTAAATAGTTTTACATTTTATGCTAAGCAATGAACTTTATTATATTTTATGTTTACGGAGCGTGTGCTCAATTAATTCTTTCTTTTATGTAAATAGCTTCATTTATTCAAACTGTAAATAGCCTCATTTATCCTGCGTATCGTAGAATAATAAAGGAATATTGTAATTGAAGAATAGTTTTTCTCGAGTCACAACAAACTGGCGTCCGCTGACTGGACAGAATACTGTAATTTAGCCAACCTGAAGTATCCAAATTTATGCACTGAATTATTACTTTTTAAAGGTAAAGTGATTAATTTATGAATTTATTTAATTTGTGATTACTTCTGTGTTATTTATAAAAAGTTCTGTCTCGTTTTGAGTGTTTGAGATAAATTTAATATACATTCGAAATAAGTAAAATGACTTGAGATTCAGACAAAAAGGAGAATGAGGCTGAAGTAAAAATTGAAGCTAATAAGGAGGCTAAGTTAAAAGCTGAAAGAGCTAGTTTATGCCGTCTGTTTACTGTAGCGGCTAATTCTTTTGATGATATTCATCATAATATGAATAGGGAAAAGAACATTGACATTCAGTTCAATAAAATTTACGAAAAAGCAGAACGTTTATTTAAAGTAGATCAAGAAATTAAGGAAATAATTAATTTTACTGATGAAGAATATAATACAATGGAATCGTACAGGGACAGATTTACTGAAATAAGGGTTATATACGAGAAGAATTATAACAAACATGATGAAAGTAAATCTGAAATTTCAAGTGAGATTGCACCGGATAATTTGAAACTCCCTAAGTTAAGTTTAAAAGAGTATGATCTTATGCCTAGGTCATGGATTGCATTTTGGGGTCACTTTTGCTGGGTTCATGAAGATAAAAACTTAAGAGAAGAAGATAAGTTTC
This sequence comes from Trichonephila clavata, assembly GCA_019973975.1. Taxonomy (NCBI): domain Eukaryota; kingdom Metazoa; phylum Arthropoda; class Arachnida; order Araneae; family Nephilidae; genus Trichonephila; species Trichonephila clavata. The sequence goes on from BMAO01031769.1 coordinate 252,238, forward strand.
AATACCTACTTTCTTCGTTAAAACCAAGAACTAAAGCATGTGATATTGCTGAAAGTTATCCTCCTTCTAAAGGCAATTATTTAAAAGTTATTGACCATTTAAAGTCTCGATTTGGAAGAAAAGATTTACAGATTGAAGTCTACAATCAGGATCTTTTGGTTTTAGTGAATAATAAATCAGCCATAAAGTTAACTGATTTATTTGATAAACTTGGTTCCGATTTACGAGATAACGAGATACGATTAGAAACACTAAATATGACAACATCAAATTATGCTGCAATGCTGTATCCTGTTGTGGAATCATGTCTTCCAGCTGAAGTCTTAAGGGCTTGGGACAGACATAGACTCAACAGAGAGGTCCCAGAAGATCTAGCCCTTGAAAAGAAAAGAGTTCTAGAAAATTTGATGACTTTCCTACGTCATGAAGTAGAGGGAGAAGAATATTGTGTTTTAGCAGAAAATGCCTTTGGAAGTAGTATGAATCAAAAGAAGTCCCATAAACAAGTTCAACGAGATGAACCTACAGCTACTACACTAGTAGCAGACAAAATAAGCTGTATATTTTGTGACTGTCCTCATTCAAGCCAGGATTGTCAAAAAATGTCAAACAAGAGTTACGAAGACCGAAAATCAGAGGTTATGCGTCGAACATGCTCCCTTGTTTGCCTTAAACCTGGTCATATTGCAAAAAAGTGTCACAGTAGTGTGAAATCCTCGATTTGTGAATGGAGACTTCACACACTACTTTGCCCACATTTACGCAAAGAAAATCCTTCTTCACTAAAGAATAAAGGGAACAATGCTAAGAAAAAAACCTCATGGATCAGATCAGAGCTAACAATTGAAAAAATGCAGAGAGCAGGATTTGCTGTCATTGACAAAGTACAATCCTCTGAATCAAAGGAAAAGATCAAGTGGCATTTCTGTTCACCTTCAGCACCATGGCATGGTGGTTGGTGGGAGAGGATGGTTTGCAGCATCAAGCAGATTCTACGAAAGTGCCTTGGCAAAGCTTGCATGACTTAAGACGTTTCCCAGACAACGTTTGAACTTGTAGACTGCTGTAAATATTAACTAATGCTATAGACTCTAAATTTGAATTTTACTATACTTATACTTTTCATTTTATTTTGTTAGCACTGTATTATATATCTATTTGCCCTATGCTTAAAACAGGCAATTGTAATTTTGTATTTTATTGTTATTGTTTTGTATTGCTTTCAGCTTTGCTCGCAATACAAAAGGTGGGAGTATGTTGCCACTCCTAATAAGTTCAACATTTCCTGTTTTATATTATTTGATAATTGTTTCGCATTTGTTTATTCATTTCTGAATCTGGCAACCGAATTTTAGAAAAATAAGTTTATGGAATATTCTAAGTAGTTTTACGTTATACGCTAAGCAAAGAACTTTATTATGTTTTATGTTTATGGAGCGTGTGCTCAATTAATTCTTTCTTTTATGTAAATAGCTTCATTTATTCAAACTGTAAATAGCCTCATTTATCCTGCGTATCGTAGAATAATAAAGGAATATTGTAATTGAAGAATAGTTTTTCTCAAGTCACAACACTTATATTGCTTAAGACTTTAATTCATTCCTTTTCTTTTATGGTTCTGTATTAATTACTTGTTTGGTTTTTGCTTGTGTCACCTGTCTTTTCTTTTGTGTATACTGATGAAAGAATTGTGTTCATTCTTGCCTGCTGCATATTAGAGATAAAAAAAACCATTTATACTTATTCATGTTCAAGTGCTCTTATCCAGACTCACATTTCAAATTATTCAATTAAAAATGCAATAACTTTATATTTTAGATAATTTTTCTCTTTTATATTAAACATTTGAAAATATTTTAATTGAGGGAAAAAGGACTGGAGGACCTCATCACATAATCTGAAAATATTTCTATCTTGCAGTTAATATTGAAGAGCCTAGCGGCTGAGTGGTAGTGTATCACGCTTCCATGCCACATGTTGGGGGTTCAAATTCCAGGCTTGGCAAAGTCAACTCAACCATTCATCCTTTCAGTCTGTTGATAAATTAGTACCAAACCTACTTGGGAACTAAACACTAAGAGTTTGGCGTCAGACTGACCACTTGACCAAAACATTTGCACATGCACCTCAGCACTTACGGTCATTTAAACCGAGATAGGTACAGTAGGCCTTGGCCCTCATGGGCTGTTGAGCCACTGAGTTAAGTTCAGTTAATGTTAAAATTTAAGATATGAGCATTTCATGATAATCATGGTGATTTTGAACTTTTATCTCACTTGAATTTATTAATTTCTTTTATATTGACTTCATTTAATTCTTTTCTATTTCTCTTTATTTAACCATTAATTCTTTTCTTCTTTTTAAAAGTTTTGATTCCTTTACTACTTTTTAAATATTATGCAATTTATATTAGCATCTTACATGAAAATTAAGCCAGTGGCTGAGTGGTTAGTGCATCGTGCTTCCACACCATAGGTCTGAAGTTCAAACCCTGGGCTGGGCAAGGTTGATTCAGCCTTTCATCCTTTCAGTGGGTCTATAAATGACTACCAAGCTTGCTTGAAAGCTTAACACTGGGGTTTTGTGTCAGACTGACAACCTTATCGGAACATTTGCTCATGCATCTCAGGGCCCAAGGTCATGTATACTGAGTTTGGCACAGCAGACCTTGGCCCTCAAGGGCTGTTGTACCATTAAATTAAATTGTTACGTGAAAATATCTGTTCCATATTCCATTTTCTGAGTTTGAATATGTCTTGCCTTATTCATTTTGAAAATAGATATAGTGTTAAGACAATGAACTGTCATTTTTTTTTTTAAAGATATACCCTGTTGTATACATTTACAGGTCAAAATTTTAAATATTCAGTGATTTACAAAGGTAATTAAAGGAAAATGAACTTCTGTTAAAAGAGATTTTTCAAAAAGAATTTTTCTCATGTATTTATGTAAAATATTTGAAAATATGACCTAATACATACTTTTATTTTTTGTAAATAATAATCATTAAAATATATTTTATGATTTGACTTGTGATCCCCACCAAATTTTTTTTAATTAATTTTGTTTTGAATGATAAAAAATCTCTTAAGTATTTACAGTTTGTAAATTTTCATATTACAGTGTTTTCTCAGAGGGAAAGAAGTGCATAAAGACATATGAAAGCAAAAGACCTGGATACATAGATAGTGTCAGATTTATGGGAACTTCAGCTACATCTTCTAATAAAAATCTACCTGTAGAGAGTAAAAAAGTCTCTATTACATACAGAATGATGGTAATAATTTATAGATCAATAAAGATTTTTATTCATTTCATTGGTTATATTTCAGCTTTTTCAATGGATTCAGACTACAACCAAATGGGTTTTTTTTCCCTGCAAGAAGTCTTTATTAGATATCTGTACTAGTGAAAAGGGAGAGAAAAAGTTATTAAAACAATCAAAAGAAAAAAAGATAAAGAGTTATCATGGAAAAAATACTAAAAATATTTAAAAGCAGTTAAATTTTTCACTATTGTATTGTTCTATATTTTAAGATAAAGAATATTGCCATTTGTATGTATACAATTTTATTTAAAATTTCTTGTATGTGATTATAATAAATACAAAAACTCCTAATTTATAGAGAATTCCTGAAATTGGGGATAAATTTAGTAATAGGCATGGCCAGAAAGGTGTTTGTGGCTCAGTACTTCCTCCAGAAGATCTTCCATTTGCAGCAGATGGCTTTGTCCCAGATATATTATTTAATCCACATGGTCTGCCATCTCGATTAACTGTTGGTAATGGTACATTTTATATCTGCATAAAATTTCATTTGAATGTTCTAAATAGTGTCTGAAATTTTTAACAGTGTATGTAATAAAAATTATTCGTTTTAAATTAGTGTCCTTTAAACACATTTCACGCTAAATAATTGTGTGAGACATAAGTATTTTGATTGTAATGCTGCTAGTTATTGATTTGTATAATACACTTAGTTTTACATTTTTTATTTTAAATACTTTGATTTTAAAAATTTATTTTTTTGTTAACTTATAAAATGTAAAATATTTTTTAAAAACTGCTTCTTCTGCATTTTTATAATTGTACAAATTTGTGAAATTTTGATAAAAATTCCATAAAGTGTACATTGGGACTTCCTTTAGGCTTACATAATTAAATTCAGTATTGCAGAATTTTTTTTCCCTCACTTTCATTGCTTCAAAACATAAAGCAGAAATTTTTAAGTGAGAATTTTGCATTTTTCAAGTGGTAATTAATTTTTTAATCTGATTCATTCTTAATGGGTTCCTTAATATAAGTAGATATGGAATTTTTTTTCAAGGAGTTTAATTTTTACACATTTAAACATTTTTAAATTATTGGAAATTTTTGTAAGATAAGATTATTAGTAAAACAAACTGAGTTTCCAGTTACCCTAATAATTATGACATTATATACACATCAATGCCTCAAACTGAATTTGTGTTTTGAATAGAGTATGTATTATCTCTATATAGATGTTTATATATATATAGTTAAAAATAAACTTTGCAATAATTTAATTAATATTTGTAATTGGTCACTTTAAAAATTTTGTTACATGATCTTAAATTTTTAAATTATTTAATTTAAAAATTAAATAATTGGAAAAAAAATTTTGATTTTTATTAACATGTATTAAAATAATTAATCTAAATTATTTACTATTAAACACTTGAGAAGAATTAATCAAAGATGTAATACTTGAAATTTCATAAAATATTTGAGAAAATTTTGCCCCCAAATTTATATAGAATTTCCTACCCATTTTTAAAAATGGTAAACAAACCAATTCCACTTTTTATTATGTTTTTGTTAATTGCATTTTCAGCATCAGCATTTTTAAAATCAATTAGTAGGTGAAATCTTCATAACATTAAAGGAGTTTTGACATCAAATATTCATCTGAGATTTAATTCTTAATGTAAAAATAAAAATGTGCAAATGGTCAGATCATTAGTATGAGTATTAGTCTTTGGTCTTTAATGAATGGAAAATCATCTTTTAAGTATTGTTGAAAATTTATTTAAAAAACTTTTTTCAAATAAATTTTCCTAGTATCTATTTATAAGAAGGGAAAAGCAACTCACTCACTCATCATGATATCTTTGAAACTATTAGACCTACAGAGTTGAAATTTAGCAGACGTGTTTCTTTCATGGAGTAGAGATCCACTGACAACAGGTTGTGCGAACATCAACTCCCAAGAAGGTTTGCTTGGGGTAAAGAGTCATTTTAGATAAATATTCCTGTTTTTGAACTGGTAGATCCACACACTTGAAATGTGGTTAGCATGTTTCTTTTATTGAATAAAGATCCGCTAAGAATGGATTTTAAGGAAATCGACTCCTTTGGGGGGGGGGGTAGAAAGATGTTACTGAGGCATATAGATAGAAGAAATTCTCTTTTTCGAACTACTAAACCAACAGTAATGAAATTTGGTATTCATGTTTTTTTGTTGGATAGCTAACATGCGGCTAGTAGTATTAATAATCTACTTGTCTTGATTCATATTCTCGTTCTCTCTATATTGGTTAAAAAATATTTTCTGAAATAAAAAGCGTTCACTAGGAGAAGTTGTGGAACTCTATATAAGGATATTTAATTTAATTTTCAATTTGAAGTAAAATGGAATGAATTAAAATGTTTTAGGTTCTTTCTTTTTTTAAATTCATTATTAAACAGCTGAAGATAATTTTTTTAAAAATTTGAAACAAAGTACCATTATTATATTTTAGAAATGAAAAATTTTATTTTTAAAAAAATTTAAGTGAGGAATACTTTATATATGTTAAAAGTCAATGTGCCAAGCAATGTTGGGTATGAATTGCTCTTGAATAAAAAAAGGTTAGTAGCAATCATTGAGAAAATTTGCTCTAAGGCATAAGTTCTTTAACTGCACAATGACAGGAACAAGAACTGAATTGATTGATGTTATAAAAATTGTAACCCCTCAGTTCATTTGGAACTGTTTTTGAATTAAGAGAATCATTAGCATCCAAAACTTACAACAGATTCGGGAGGAAAAGACATTGGAGAAAGCTATTAAAGTTATCAATTTCATTAAGGCTTGCCCACATTTTTAATGTTTTGTGCTAGGAGATGAGAAGTAAACACACATACTCATTGTTACACACAAAAGCACATTGATGGTCATGTATAAAAGTATTCAATCACCTTTTTGCGTTTTGTGATGAAATGCAATTATTTTTAATGGAATTTTTTGAATGGACACTTTAACGATTTTCCTTATTTAACTAAGTTTTCTTACTTGACTGATATTTTTACTTATTTGAATAAACTGAATTTGAGCCTACAAAGTGCTATTACAAATACATTTAAAGTTGAAAATAAAAAATGATTGTGAAAAATCGATCTGTGGTTTAAACGCTTTCACATCCATGTGTATGCATTTTACTCAACAGTTTTTAGAAAGATCTTTTAAAAAAATCCCTAATGAAACATGGAAAGTTTTTGTCGAACATTTAATGGCTTGAAAAAGTAGCTTTGGAAATTAATTTCATGGTCCTGATTCAGGCAGCAACAGATTACCAGTCCTTTCAACATGGAAATTACTATTGCTAAACATTTATCTATACTTGAACAAGATATTCTCTTGAAATTATCATGTGACATAGCTTTGAAATCCTAGTTTAACAAAACTGAATCCATAAAATTTTGGTTACTTCTTGAATCTGATTACCCTGTACTTGGAAAAACACTACAAAATTTTATTCTGTTTTGCCTAACATATTTATGTAAACAGGCTTTTTTGCTACTGTTATGTATGAAACCAAAGTATAGAAACAAACTTTTTTGTAGAAGCTGATCTCTGAATAAAGCTTTCTAACACAAAGCCAGATATTGCTGTTCTGATTTGCAGAAAACAATAGCTACAACCTCATTAAGTAAACATTATTTATATACAGATAGTATTCTGATAAGATCTGCTTTGATCTGTATTTGGCCAAGAAATGTCTGAATTTTTATGAATTGTGATTTGTAACTTTTGAAATTCTTTTTTACTACAATATTTATTCATTTTATGTTTGTATTCTGTATCCTAATAAAAATTATCCTCTCTATAAATATGCAAGACTATTAATTAAAATAACCAGGGATACATTTTTACCAACATTTATTATATTCTAATGACTATGCGATTATTGAAAACAGTGAGAAATTAAGAGTGAGGTAAAATAGCTATGGTTGGGGTAGAATCTTCTAAGAAAATGAGGATTCCTTTAACTACATAACTTTTAGAACTCTTGCTCTAAGGTATAAATTCTTTAGTTTATTTTTGACATTAAATATCTTTTGTTGAAATATATATATAATATTGTAGAAAAATATTATAGTTTTTGTCAAAAAATTTATTAAAATCATTACAAAAATTTTCTTAAGGAAGGTGCTTTTGTTTTTTAAAGTAAAAAAATCTTTTTAGTAAGAGATACATTTATAAGATATATATTGATACTGTAAAATTGATACATTTTATGAGTTAATATTTATTATAGTTTTCAGTGCTGATTTAAGCTCATTTTGGGCCCTGGGTGCAGAAGATCTGCAGGCTACCTTGGCACTGGAGGATCAAAATTTATAACCAGAAAATGTAGTTAAGTCTAACGTATGTGCCCTTCTTGGCCCCAAGACTGGGCGCCCGCCTCAATGGATAAATCGGCACTGATAGTTTTAAAGGAGTGTTTACTTAAATAAGTTCTTAATTTTATTTCTAAATTGCTGATTAAAAAATAAATTAATCTTTTTTTAATATTTAAGTATTTATGCATTAAAAATATTTCCTCAAGGATTTAAATATTTCTTTTCCCTTCAGGAATGCTTCTTGAAGTTTTGGCTTCAAAATCAGGTATACAAGAACGTAAAAGAGTTGTGGTGAAACCATTTCAACCAGAAAAGAAAAGTGCTGCTAAACGTTTTGGAAAGATTTTGAAGGATGGTAAAACTTCTTTCGTTTATTTCTTCTTTTTTTAAAAAAAATTATCATTAATATATACATTTGATTATAATTGAGAAGGATGAAAACTTTTCTGATAATGAACTATGAAGATTTAAAATGCCAAGAAACAAAAATCTTGTAAAGCAGCATCAGAATTTTTTCCCTTTGGTTTGAAGCTGCTAATGGTACTCTTTCTAAGGTTAAAAAGTTCCTCACTAATGCCACATTACTCAAATACCACATTTTGGGTCTTCAACTCTCATTGTGAACAGATACAACAGATCTTGTCTTAGGAAGCTCTCTCTTTTGAAGTTTGCCCTAGATGGTTCAGAACTTTTTGCATCATTCTGAGTTTTGAAACTTACCAAGTTCAGTAGAAATCTACACACGATCATAAAGTTTTGGCAATTTATTTGTCTATTCAAAAGTTTTATATATTTGAAGGAAGAATTTTTTCAATTTAATTTAACTCAGTGGCACAACAGCCTGTGAGGGCAAAGGCCTGCTGTGCCCATCTCAGTACATGTGACCTTGGGCCTTGTAGTACAGAAGCAGTTGTTCTGGTCAGGTGGTCAGTCTGATGTAAGCACCCCCCCCCCCCAGTGTTAAGTTCCCAAGCAAGCTTGGTACTCATTTATCGATCCATTGAATGGATGAAAGGCTGAGTCGAACTTCCTGAGCCCAGGGTTTGAACTTCTGACCTGTTGTGTGGAAGTGCGATGTACTACCTCTCAGCTGGGCTTCTTTTTTCAATTTACTACAATCAAATCTCATAATCTGTGCTTTTGAGCAACATTTTGACTAATTCTCTCCGGGACAACTGAGATATTTGGATTTAATTTCTCAATTATTTACATACGTCGGACATGTGTGGGGTAAACACAACATCACTACTGAAACAATATCAGGAATTGAGATTAATGCCACCCCAACACTTTCTCCATTTGAATTCAAGCAATTTGCTGCATGACAATATCTCCAAATACTCCAATCAGATGCATCTTTGTAACTAGAAAAACATTATTTTACTTTTGATGTTTATTTATATTGTGAAATCTTAGAAGAAAATCTTTGTCTGTAGCAAAATTTTTGTACATCTTCATTATTTGTTTCATCCTGGAATTTCAGCTTCCTTTGATTTAATTTTAAAATGTTTTATTTTAGCGAGGTATATTAAAATACATCTAAGACAGAATTTATGGTTGCAACTAATGTCAGTGAAAAAAAAGTATTTAAGCATACCAATTTAGTATAGTTGCAAAATATTTGATATTTGTTTCATTCGTATCAGGACCGATCCTAGGTTGTCTGCGACCGATGTGCAAGAACCTAAGGTGCGCTCCTCTAGAGAATTTTTTATATTTTGACTAATACTCAACATTAACTTTATAAACTCATCTATCTGTATAATAGTTAAAAAAGCTATAAAAAATGCAAATAAATATACAAATCACTTTTTTCCTTTTTGTTTTTCTAAATTGCAAGGATATTATCGCATTGAAAACTTTTAATTTCTCCAATCTCTCTTTTATATTGAATTTAAACACTCCTATGCCTTAGGTAATATTAACCATATTATATCTTTTTGTAAAGCAATTTTCGCAAAAATCATTTTTGAGACACTTTTGTAAAGCATCGATCCACAGTGCACCTGCCAGTGTCACTGATAAGCACAAAAACCTTTTCTATTGTGGTATTGCTGCCTGTGTAATACCACAATTTTGGGGTATTGGGACTATTTTGATTTTTCAGTAACTATTTAAAATTCAGCATATTTATTCGATTTATTATAAGCTTTATTTTGAGGAATTAATAAAAAAAGTTTGCTTGATTGATAGAACTTTATGCAAACGCCCTGCACATCTGCTAGGATCGACCCTGATTCATATCTATATTAACTACATTAATTCAAATTCACCTTTTGATAGTAATCGATATTTGACCATTATGTATCATTTGCAAGGGGTTCTTAAGTCATCCAAGTTTCTGTTGTATTAGAAGAAATTTGATTTCATGCTCCATTTCATGAATGGATTTCCCCATTTGGCGTAGAAGTTATCATTACTTTCGATTGTGGGCAAGAATTGAGATCTTATCTGTTCATAGAGCAAATATATTGAGTAGTGACAATTTTTTCGGCCCTATCATAATCATTCAAATAGCATGGTCGAGTGCTTTCACAGAGATCTCAAAATAACTATCATGTGTTATGAATATACTATGCTTGAAATCTTGTCAATCGTTTTATTGGGTTTTCATTTCTCTGTGAAAATAAAGATAAAGAGAACTGAACTTGTGTATGATATTTGCATTACAAATTCTATTAAACAGCTAATTCATTTTATATTTTCCACAAATTTAATTTTCTGATGCAGAAATTAAACCCCTTTGCCTCCACAAAGTGCTTATATGTATGTTCATAGTATGCTCTAAAGCACATATAAATGTATATTTATGTGGATCAACTGTATTCACACACATCCTTCATTTATATTATTTTGTTAAGGAACACATTTGTCAAACTGATAAAAATGTTGTACTTAATTTGAAAAGTAAGCATCACTATAGCATGTTAATTGGTAAATTTAAACTTGCATTTCAGTTTGCTGATGACTTGTAAATTAGTTCTGATCTTCATCAAAACACTGTACAACCCAAATGTGTAACAGCATAATCAAAATTAAAAAAATAGCTGAAGTTGGTAAATCTCTATTACTTTTCAGATGTAGTAGAATATTATAAATCTAATATGTCTGTCTTAGCATGTCGAAAGCCATTATCCAAAGAATCTATATTTACTTTTATGGGGTTGGCAATCACTGCTTCAGAGCTAATATTTCATCTGTTTCATTATATTTTAAATGAACATGACTTTAAGTTCTTCAGGATTATTCTCATGTAAAACATCTGATACATCTTCTCCTGAATCATTTTCATATTCTTGTATTTCTATATTTGATATAAATTAACTCAAGTTAATCTGACAAACCTCAAGTTCTCCAGAGCAGTATGATAATTGAAAAAACAAAGGTTAAATAAACTTTTGAATATATCTTCTTGAGGTACGCAATCCAATATTGAAGATAAAACCATAGTGCTAAAAACAGAAGAAATGGGCAAACTGATTATATGTTTAAATTTTATTTCTTATTTTATGGCAAAACATTGTTTGACTCAAATATCTGTATTATTTCTATCGTACAAAGGAATATTAATTTTTTTTTTTGACCTGAGATTCTGTTGCTTTTTCATCTTGGCTACAGCAATCGAGTGGTCATGGCATTACACTTTTTGCAGTATTATTCCAAATGAGTCTGTGGTGGAATCTAAATAAGCCAGTAGCAGCCTCCGGACAGGAGTGATCACTTTTGTCTAGCGGTAAGTTACACGCTTACGAATCGGAAGGTACCGAGTTCAAATCTGCCGATATTGGTGACCTCGGCTGAAAAGAAAAACGCAAAATCTTCTGATGTGTCATGGCGCCATCTACCTGCAAGAAGAGCAAGCAAAGTCGTCAAAACTCAATTGGTGCAGCAAAAGTCGCCAGACTCACTTGGCGCAGCAAAGTCGCCAGACCCACTCGGCGCAGCAAAGTCGTCGAACCCTCTCGACGCAGCAAAAGTCGTCAGATTCACTTGACGCAATAGTAGCAACTCCCACGCTCGCCATAACAACAAATATCTCGTTCGTTCACCTATCCACCGACTCACTGGTGGGGGAGTACTGTGGTGGAATCTACATAAGCCAGTAACAGCCTCCGGACAGGAGTGATCACTTTTGTCTAGCGGTAAGTTACGTGCTTAGGAATCGGAAGGTACCGAGTTCAAACCTCCAATAAGTCATAGTCTCAAGTTCCGATTCCACTTAAGATATGTAATGAAGTAGTATTGAGGCACATTAAATCTGTGTTGGAATTCAAAGTCCTCATACTCTAATATATGAAAAAAGTGTGGTGTTTAATCAAGTATTGTCATTGTAAAAAATGTCTTGTATTAATTGTTATTTATTTACTTTTAAAAGATAGACACATGCTTATTTCTTACAGAAATATCAATATTGAACCTTTTCTTTTGAGGTGGGAAAAAACTATGTCACATGAATCTATTAAAGTCAATAATCCCCTTCACACAGAGTAAAGGCATCACAAAGGCAAACTTAATAATGTATTTAAAAACATAACCTTAATAACTAAATTAAGCTTAATATTAAATACATATTTTTGCATTATCTATTCATTGGAATGTTCTTTTTTTCCATTAAAATTTTTGGAAGCAAACCAAATTTATATTAAAAGAGAATTGAGGTCTTAGGTATTTCTCATAGACTATGATTCTTTGATAAATTTTTAATGCTCTGTTCATCATCTCTTGACAATGGTTGAAAATTACATAGTTTGTTACCAATAGCTCTCATGGGGCTTCTAAATGTAATGTTAATTAACTATGAATAGTTTTTTCACCATATGTTGAGTAAAATATGTTCCATGAGGAATAATCAACCAAACATTTTGTAGTAAATAAAACACTTTTTGTTCTCTGTTTATTGTTATTATTTATTTATTTATTTGTGAACACTTGAAATTTGTATACTAATTTTTTAGAAATTTATTTTATTAAAACATGCTACATTACTGAACTTTTCCTTATTTTTTATATAAAAATAATTTTAAGTTAAGATTTATGTATGAAATTATTTCATAATGTAAATAAAGGTTTTTGAAATTATACATTCCAATGAAACTCTGAAAATGTGCTTGTTTTAAATTGATTTAGATTTTTTCAAATTCCCTGAATTATTATTAATAATTTTTGATTACTTTTCTACATATGTTTTCATTGAAAATACATTCTCCAACTGTATTATCCTCAAATTTCTTTGACTAGCCCCCCAGTTGGCAATTTTTTTTTCTATATCCTTAGAATTCCTAAAAATTAGTTTAATAATTGTTTTTTTTTAATTTTGCCATCATATGTGAAGTTATTCTTTACTTTTATCTGAAATCTTTTTAAAGACATTTAAGATTATTAAACATTTTTCCATAATATAATTTTTTTTTTAGATTACAGATATTTCCTAACATTTTTTTCATTTAGTATAAGATGCTACTTTTTAAAAAAATATCTGACCAATTTATGCTAATATTTTTTAAATAGTTATAACATGGTTCAAATTTGGTATTTTGTAATTTATAGCTGGTTTTTTTATATATTTTCTAATTTTTATGAGAATCAAGTATTAATTTAATTTATCATAAGTACAATTTATAAACATATAAGTAATTGGAATCAAATATATACATTTGCACACTTTTTTTAATGTATGATATTTGGGTTATAAAAATGATTTTAAATTAATACCTTATTATTTTTTTTTTTTATCTAAACCACTTCTTAAAACATCCAATTTTAACTTTTAAAAATGCATTGACTTAAATTGAATTTTTAATAATCTGGAATAGTTACAGTTGATGTATTTCATTTTTTTTATTAAAATCATAAGCATTTTTTAAAATTAAAGTTATTATTCATTTCATAAGGATATAAATTATTTTTATTATTGAAATGAGTTATTTTTGCTATAATAGTAGCTTAAAAGCTTATTTGATTAGAAATAAAAAAAGTTCTTTTTTTTTTAAATTTATTTTATTTGTTTTTATATATGACAAATAATTCAGTTATTTACTCAAAGGCAATTCTTTTTGTTTCAGTGTTTTTAAGATTTTGATGAGTATGACTAATTTCTTTTTTGTACATTTACATAGTAAATGCAACATTATTACTATTTATAAAATATTAACTAAAATATATTGTTGCTTTAGAAAAAAAAGCAGAAAAGGTTGTTCAAAGTTTTTGAGTCAATTTCTTGTGTGCCAAAACATTTCTTAGTTATTTTTAGTCCTTAAGCTAAAATACAAATAAAGCATTATTATTATTGTTATTTTAAAAACAGATTATTCTTACTTATATTTCAGAATCATCATGCTTAAAATTTGTTCCATGCCAGCCTTTAATAAAGATTTCTAGAATGGGGGAAATTGTATAATTAAATTTTGGAATTAGTTTGATTCGTCTTTATAGATTTCTGAAAAATTTAAATCTCTTGAACATTTTGAATATTAATTTGGTGTATTACTTAATTTCTAACTTTTATTTAAATCACTAATTTAATTTCAGCTGGTTTAGATTACTATGGTACACAGAAATTTTATAGTGGAACTTCTGGTGAAGAATTAGAAGCAGATGTATTTTGTGGATCCATCTACTACTTTCGGCTCTGGCATGTAGTTGAAGAAAAATATCAAGTGAGTTTCCACATATCTTTTCTTTTAAAAGTTTTGTTAGTTGTGGAAGAGTTTATTTAAAAGTAATATGTATCGTGTAAATACATGTTTGTTTTTGTTAGCTAATCTTTTAAAATATCAGGCTTTTATTTTTTAAAAAATTGCATTCATTTTCTAAAATTTTCCAATGTAGTATTTTTGTTTTTAAGTACCTTGTCATTTTTAAAGAAGAAAAACGAGGCATCAGAAATCTTGATTCCTACTTTTTAAAGTAATAGTAGAAGCTGTTTTCACTAAAATGTGATGTTGACCAACTTCTTTTTACTACACTACTGTTTCAATTTCATAACTGTAGTAATACCTCTTATCATAGTTTTCATTTTTTAATGTGTGCTACTGCACTCTTTATAAGTAAAAACTTCTTTTTTTGGTTCTTGGTTGTTACTTTGCCTTTCATCCCTTCATTGGGTTGATAAAATGAGCACCAAGCTTGCTTGGGAACTTAACACTGGAGGTTTCATGTCAGACTGACCACCTGACCGGAACATTTGCTCATGCACCTCAAGGCCCAAAGTCGCATATACTTAGTTGGGCACAGTAGGCCTTTACCCTCATGGGCTGTTGTGCCACTGAGTTAAGGTTAAGTTGTCACTTTAATTTAAACTGATTAGTTACTTTTTTCCCTATTTATATTTTCAGGATGATCATTTATCATTTTTTTAAAATAAATTTGACTTTGATCTCTTGTTATTTTTGGTATGACCAACAATGTAATTTTCAAATTGACCAAATTACTATTGAATAGCTATTAGTGCAAGCTACTTTAATCTAAAAAGGCTGAATTGGTCATTTTTTTTTTATAGTTTCAATTAGCAACAATCCTCAGAGGAATTTTTTCCTGCAGATGAGACATAAAGTTCAATTTTCAAATTCTTCAAAAAATAAAACCTGCTTCCATAAAAGTAGTAACCATGTTGTGTGTTGCTATAGTGAGACCAATATTTAGAGACTTGCCCATCTGGATCTCCAGAAGACATACTTGCACAGCAAAACCCATATTGAAATGTAACATTGTCATTTGGTGAAGGATGTTAAGAGCGAACCATATTTATTCAAATCAAAACATTATCTTAGGTGTGTATTATGAGGTAACATGGTACAGAGCATAGGAAGTATAGTTAAAGTAAATAATTTAAAAATGCTTAACATTACTCTCTCTCTTTGTTAGTATACTGTATTGATCTTGAAACATTTAAATATAAAATAATAGCACAAATTTGAATATGGCCACACTTACCAAATTAAGAAGAGAAAAAAGCTATTGAAGTTGGAAAAAACAGATAAAGAAAAATCTTAATTATATTTTAGAAATTAAGGATCTCTGCTGAAACAATATTGTAGTCAGAAAGATTTGTGGGCTGGAAAGATTACTCTTTCAATAATGGTAAATTGGTAGAAATATCTTTGGTGACAAAAATAGATATCTCTATAAAAATTCAAATAGTTCTAGGGCAGTTATTTGGATACCAAACTCTCAAGCGCCCGCGATGGCCGAGTGGTCTAGGCATCGGATCATGGCTAGCGTGTCATGAGTTCAATCCTAGTACCGCTAAAGATCTGCCGTGTAGGGGAGCGATGCACGTTAAATCTGTCGAGAGCTCAAACGTCCTCCCGTTGGTGTGGTGTGGTAGTTAGGAGAGGGGGTGCCAGCTCAGGTGTCTTCCGCGTCACTTGACCATGGTTCAAAATTACGCGGACCGTCGCCAAAAAGCCCTCGTGTTGCTAATCAGTGCGACGTTCATATTCTCTCACTCACCAAACTCTCAAAGCTCTTAGGAGTTTTTTCACAGTCTATGTAAGGATGATACCAATAAGCAACAATAGCAGCAGAAATTGAGTGTGTCATTTGCCTTATATAAAATTATTATAATTATGCTCGTTATTTATGTGATTTTTGGATCTATGTATTGTGGTTTTATATGTATGTGTTAATTATTTTCTATCATAATAAATGGTAAAATCATAATCACGGTTTTAATTATGAGAGAGTTCATGAACAAATTGAGATTTACTCTGAAAGAACCTTTCCTGCATATGAAAGATAAACCATGATGTACCTAACATTATATCTGTGTTGATCTTTTAACAAGGAAGATGTTGTTACCTTTAAATGTCACAATGTATTATTTACTGATTCATGCAAAGATTTTTTATTGAATTTACTAAATAACTTACAAACTTATCTGAAATTAATTATATTGTGATTTTTATTACGGTAATTTTTAAATGCTCAAAAAACATTGAAAGTCAGCTTTTTTCGGGGGGGGGGGGGCTAATAACTTGATTAGAGATATTTGTTCTCTAATTAAAAATTATATTAAAAGTTTAAATTTAAATTCAGATAATATGCTTTATGAATTCAAATCTGTCATAATGTTATGCTAAATATGTAGTTTGAGGAAAAAAAGGTACATCTGATTTGACCAATTTAACAATACTGATATAGAGGATTTGAGCCCCATAAAACAATTTTATTCAGAAGGTAATTCTTTTCTCGTTGATGCTGATATTCTTTGGATTGGGTTATGTTTGTATATCAAAATGAATTTGATCAAAACATATTAATAATATCAAAATTCGACAAACAGCAGTAAAAATTTCATTTTTAATATTTTGATTATACACTACTTTGATTATCTGGCATATGAAATTAACCTTTATTTGTAGGTGGTATCTATTGCAAAAAATGTAGATCCTGCAACAATGCAACCACTAAATGTGAATAAAACTGGTGCTGTAAAATTTGGTGAAATGGAAAGAGATGCTATGTTATCACATGGTGCAATGAATCTGACTCTTGATCGCTTGCTGTACAATAGTGACATATGCAAGGTAATTGATAAATTTGGCATGTTAAATGTTTATCCATTTCTGTTCCATTATTCCATAGAATATCAATATTCTCCCTTACTTCACTCTTAAACACTTGTAGCCTATTGTAGTTTTTATTCATGTCACATGGTTATAATCTGTTAACATCTTAATATTTAATGTTTTAAATGCATTTTCTTCTAATACATATATTTTAGTTCTCTTAATGAATTTGGTGTCTTTAGTTGTTGTTAACTTCAAAATTAATTCAAACATTTTTCCTTTAATGACAACTTATAAATGTAACTCTCTGGTTTTTCAGTTTTAAAAAAGGGAACACCTTGTTATAAGAGATTTCAGTAAAAAGATAAATTCACCTTCTATCTCTAACACACATATCTTTAAAAATTTAGGAAAGTTTTCTATATAAGAAGAAAAAAGGTATTTTTAAAATGTTATGCCAATTAAAATTTTTAGTTAACTTCCCAAAACATATAGAAGACTTCTAATACAATTTTTAAGCTGGAGAAGAATTCATAACCCCCCCCCCCCTATTTTTTTTATAGTCAAAGAATTAGAAAATGAAAATGCAGTGGAAATAATAGAAAATAAAAATATAATGAATTAACTAAACTACTAATGTAAATAGTCTAAATTTTTTAGGCAAAATCAAACAAAATAATATTGTTACGAATTTTGTATAAAATAACGTAAATAATTTGAATTTGGATGTGCAATGCCTTTATATTACTCTATATTTATTTCATGTTAAGATTGTAATATTCACAAGCAAGCCGTCCCTTACGTTATAATGGCAATTCAACGGGAAGTTGGCGAAATATTGGCGACTGAGCCAAGTTGGCATCAATTTTGGCGATCAATTTGGTGACATTGGCGACCATGTTGGCGAGTTCGGGACCCTCTGGATTCTTCTAGAAATTAGTAGAAAAATCCACTAATTTCACGATCTGTGGCGCGAGCGCATCTTTCGAGAAATTTCGGCCTCTGCTATAAATAGAGAGAGACTCGCCGCAACGGTCAGTCTGATTTCAACCAGCGAGTAGGGAGCACTGTTTTGATTAGCGATTGCCTTGAACTTAATCAGTTCGGCTGTGGTTGTGAATAATCATTTACATACGTGTATTTAGACACTGCTTATTGTGTCTGAGTGCTGTTGAAGGTGTGAAATCCTTCTGTTATTTATTCAGTGAACTTTGCTGTTGAATCCTGTATTTTTAAGGATTGATTTACGCTAATAAATACGTATCGCTCACAAAGAACTGTCTTGTTGCTTACGACTGCTTTTGCATAAAATCCTCGAACCCCGATCTACGTAACAATTTAGTGTCAGAAGTTGGGGTTTTATGCCAATAACAAGAGCGATGGATGAGCAACTGAAGGCTCTGTTGGAGGGCATTAATGCCTTGAAAAGTGGCCAAGAAGAGACTAGGAAAGGAATGGAAGAGATGAAGAAAAGCCAAGAAGAGACTAGGAAAGGAATGGAAGAGATGAAGAAAAGCCAAGAAGAGACTAGAAGAGGCCAACAAGAAATGCAGAAAAGTCTGGAAAATGTGCAGAAGAGCCAAGAAGAGACCAGAAAAGGTCAAGAAGAGCTCAGAGATACTCTAGAAAAGAAAATCGATAATGTCGAAGAGAAAATAAACAGCGTAGAAGAGAGAATATCTGTCAAAATGGAAGAAAAGATCGCAGTAGTTGAAGAGAAAACAGAAAAGAAAGTGGAGGAGAAAATAGAAACGATCAGAGAAGAAGTTTCTGGAAATTTTAGCCTCATGTCACAAAGAATGGAAGATCTGGAAAAGAAACTTCAAACTTGTGAAAACAAGAATAATGAAATCAAGTTTGTGCCTGCTTCTCCCGTACCTCTGACTGCTTCTCCAGTGTCAGTAAAGCTGTCCACCTATGACGGAAAAACTAACTGGGAGGTATACAAGATTCAATTTTCCATAATTTCAGAAGCTAATGGATGGAATGAAGGCGTCAAAGCATGTCAGCTTGCAGCATTCCTTAGAGGAGAAGCCGCTGAAATACTGCAGACTCTTCCCGACACAGAGTGGCTAAATTTACATTCCCTCTATAATGCTCTAGATCTTCGGTTTGGCCAGAAAGACTCCAAAGATTACGCACGCCTGCAGATGGAAACAAGACTCCAGAAAACCGGAGAAAATTTGCAGGAGTATGCCTCCGAAATAGAAAGGCTCGCCAACTTGGCTTTCTTCGATCAGCCAGCAAATGTGCGAGAAATAGTTTCCCTGCAACATTTCGTGGATGGACTGAAGGATGGAGAAATTCAGAAGGCTATAAGAATGGCAGATGTTCAGGACCTAAAATCTGCCCTATTATATGCCTTGAAATTAGAGGCCGCCACTCAAGCCAGTCGCAGAGACCGCCATTCCATTCGGGGAGCTAGAGTGACTGCGGATGCGCCCTCTGAATCTCCGTGGATAAATGACATTTAAAAACTGAGAGAAGAAATGCAAACTTTAATGACTCAACCAAGAGAAACGCAATTTCAAGTGTTGGGGGTGCGGGGGAACGGGACATCTGAGAAGTAACTGCCCCCGAGCAAGAAAGGAAGAGAGACCCGTCTCTTCTTTGAGACAGGAAAACTAGGATATGGCCATCTCGCGGGGTGGAGGTTGCCAGATAATGAAAAGCCCCATCACAAGATTCTCCAAATTACTGCAGTGAATGGCGGTGAAAATGGACTTTACGTGATTGGACAAATTAATAATATCTCGTGCCGTATGGTTGTCGATACTGGAGCCAATGTGTCAATAAACAGGAAAGATTTGGCTCGAAACTCCAAAGTTAAAATTATCTGGACGCCGCCCTGCGTTTCCTTGCAAACAGTGACTGGTGACAAGATTTGGGTACATGGGAAAGCTAATATCACTCTAAGGTTTGGAAATATCGATTATCGCCATACGGCATACGTAGCAGATATTACAGATCCCTGTATCCTGGGACTAGATTTTCTGAAGAGCAATAACTTCAAACTGGACTTTGAAAACAGCAATATGCATTCAAAATTTGAAGAAATCACTCTTTTTGGCTTACAAACTCAGTTTGAATCCAACCAGAAAATTATAGCAAAATCCAACATCTCATTATCACCAAGAACTGAATGCATAATACCTGGTTTAGTAGAAGAAAATAGGAAATTCCGATTCGGCCTAATTGATTATCCTGACCCAGACAGTGCAAAGGCAGGAGTACTGATAGCTTCGTCGGTAGTGGACCTCTCGAAGTCAGTCATCCCAGTAAGAGTGGCTAACATCAGCGATAAGACCAGAACGATCCAGGAAGGAGAGGTAATAGCAGCTTGTGCTCCTGTCACATGTGTTGACCGAAAATGCAAAAGCCAAAACCTTTCTTCAGAGGATCTAGTCAGGGATTTACTACGAAACACGGACTTAGACGAGAAACAGAGATGTACTGCAGGAGAACTGATTTCAGAATTCCAAAGCCTATTTTCAAGAACATCTGAGGACTTTAGAAGAACTAGACTAACTCAGCACCGAATTGATACAGGAGAGCATCCTCCTATTAAGCAGCACCCCGACGACTGCCGTTTGCTAAACAGGAAGAAGTCCAAACACTCATAAAAGACATGCAAGATAATGATGTCATTGAGCCGTCCTCAAGTCCCTGGGCATCTCCCATTGTCTTGGTCAAGAAGAAAGATGGCTCTACCAGATTTTGTGTGGACTATCGTCGGCTGAATGACGTGACCAAGAAGGACAGCTACCCTCTTCCAAGAATAGATGACACGCTTGATACACTCACCGGCAATACCTGGTTCTCTACCCTAGATCTCAAGAGTGGGTATTGGCAGGTAGGAATCCACCCTGACGATAAAGAAAGGACAGCCTTCACCACGGGACAAGGATTCTGGCAATTTAAAGCTTGTGTAATGCACCTGCAACATTCGAGCGCCTTATGGAAACAGTTCTTGGAGGACTTTCGTACGAGGCCTGCCTGGTTTATCTTGATGACATCATAATCGTGGGGCGTTCCTTCGAAAAACATTTTAACAATATTAGGCGTGTGCTACAAAAGCTGAAAGAGCTAACCTCAAAAAGCTG